>JAHFZB010000340.1:0-63545 GCA_036884735.1 Huso huso
ACATTTAACACCACTGATTTTCTAGATATACAGGACATTCAGCCTCCTGTGTTGCTCATCCATGAAACCCTTGATTTAAAGTAACCTTAGAAAAGATTTTCTTCTTTTTTTTTTTTTTTTTACATGTATTGTCCAGAATCATCAAGTGTTCATATCCAGCGATCTTTGAAAGAAAATGCAGCTGTGTCGGGATGGATTCATCAAGGGTACACAATTCTACAGGGTATAGAAAGCTACCATAAGAAACACCTGAATATACTTGTATGTCAAAACATTGACGATTCTCTGCTCTGGAGAAAAGGGCATTTTCTTTAATGAAGCGAGTCAAACCCAAGGAGACATTATTGACGATTTTATGTGCAGTAATCTAACGTATTTGACTCACAACAATGTACAGGTAGGTTTGTTTTTTATGATTTATTTTCGTTATTATTGTGGAGCTCCCATTAGTGAAAAAAATGGGTTCCTTGTTTGTTTGAACTGTTGTTTGTTTTTATTCAGTAAATCAGGAAAGTCATTGTTGAGCTGTACTACACAACTTAACATAGGCTTTAGTTTTAGCACATCCCCTACAGTTTGATTTTCTGTCAGCTGCATTCAGTCATTCATAAAAAACTTAAAACTGAGAATTCTACCTGTTGTAAAAGGGTGGAGCACTAGTTATAAAGGCTAGAATGTATGCAGAGATGGATGGATGGATGTGTGGATGTTTGTTCTGGGGTAGGAGGCCCAAGAGGTTTATGCTTGCCTCGGGTCCAGTGATGGGTTCATCCGGCCCTGGGCATGTGGCTGGGTGCTGGAGTGGATTACAGCATGTTAATTTCAGCTGTGGGGGCTCGCACTGGGATACACCATCTTAAAAAAGCAGTTAAACTTAGAGTAAGTAGATAGGTTCCAAAAAATATAGCGCTACCCTCCCCACGTGTTGCTACAACTGTTTAAATAATGTGTTTTTCTTTTCATTGTTCACATCCTGACAACTATACACTCATAACTATAAAGTTTGCTTCAAAGCTCTTTACAAAATGTCCACTCTAGTACACTGATTATTGCCCACGTTGTCAAACAGGTAACACAGCAATAATGATCATTGATGTGGTACGAAACAGAAAAGAGTACTTGGGTCTTTTTGTATCTCTCTTCCTGCAGTGATTTAGAGTGCATATCTAAAACCCCAGTGCACTAGAGCAGACATTTCGAAAAGAGCTTTCCAATAGACTTTAAAGTTATGTGTAAAAAGGTGGCAGGATGTGAACAATGTAAAGAAATGACAGGTACGTTATTTAAACAGTTGTAGTAACTCATGGGGGCGGGTAATGCTAGATTTTTCAGAACCCCGCTTACTTACTCTTTAAAGCCTTTATTTTATGTGTAAAAGCAAAGTAAAGACGGACGCTGCTGAAACCGAGCCCTGGGATCAAAATCTGCCTTCAAAGTTCTCCTGTAATGTTTCGGGTCTATTTCCTCTAACACACCCTACAATTAGATGTTTTTCAATAGCATTACATTTAGGGGTGTTAAACATTTAGAATTTAAATGTCAGTAAAGGGTCAAGCATTTTTAATTTTGCTTAATTGTTTAAACTTTGTCAAAAATGGCCAAATATCAACAACAAGAGTGTATCTGCAAATACAGCTACTCAGAGTTTTCTTTTCGTTGTCTTCACCAGATGCATCTGAAGGCTTGGCATTTAAATCAGCCAAGCCTTCATTTTCATTTACAAGCAGGACGTGCAAACGAGATCGCGACATGTTAATAAGAGACTCCTCTTTATTAAAGCTAGAATGAACAATACAGTATTTTATGCTGGACACACTCTATTACAATCATTCTGCATGTCTGTATTTACATTAAGAGGAGTCACTTCTTCATTTAAATGAAAACCCATTTAGTTGTTTCACATGAACGTGTTTCTCAGTGTGATTGAGATACACAAATGGATGAACAGGATCAATTGCATTCTTTAAAGAGAGTAGAAAAGCAGAGGTACAACACAGACAACCAGAAGCCCTATTTATAACATATATGCAGTAATTTAGAGAAAGCTATTTATGTAAAAAATAAGTAATAGCACTCTCAATGTTTGTATTTTAACATTTAAACTATATATTTTCAAAAGTTTAAACTTGATACATGTAATGGAATCTAGCACCCATAATGACATCACACATGTACAATAATATCCCTCTATTTAGACATTGAACATTTCTAATGTTATATACAGTACTTTAGCTCTTCTCCCCTTGGTATAATCGGGTAGGAGTGCCCGTGTGAAAGAGGCTTATATCTATATCTTAATAGTATCACCAGTAGTGAGTCCTATTGAACTGGTGCGAGTGGTACAGTAAAAACAAATAGCTAGTAATGTAACCAACATGCTCCTCCTCCCTCTCAACCACACTGTGGATATCATGCAATCTAGAATGGCAGTGTCACAGCTACTGGGAGTCACTCACCTGCTAGACTGCATTCTGAATGTGAGCGCCTGTCTCCCTGTCCACCTCCTTGCATGTTGTTGGGAGAGCCTTCCTCTCCTGCACCTTGCTCTCTCACGCAGATTCTCTCCAGCACCACGCTACACTCCCGCAGGCGTACAGGCTCCAGCTCAGGGATGTTTGGTTTGAAGTCCTCTGGTTCTTCCTTCCCTGGTTCCACGTGGTCAAACTCTACTTCAGGGGGCTCCCGTTTAATACGGACCATTTCCAGCACCTCTTCTTGTTTAACAGGAAGGGTTCTTCTGTCTGGGTGATCTCCAATTCATTGTGCTCAGCTTTAATCTCAGAGACCTCTGGCTGGCTGCTGTCACATTGCATCTCACAGAGCTCCTGTTTAATGAGGAAGGAAGCCAGCCCAAAGAACTCCACTCTAAAGGGGAGAGGTTCAAGTTCAGGGAACTCCTCTTTAATCTGGACAGATTCCATCTCCACACTGTCCACGACAGCACACAGGATTCTGTTTAGAAGTTGCTGAAAAAAAGTAAGCATGTATTTTATTTATTTATTTATTTACAGTACTACTAAGGCCATTGAAGGGACCGACAAAATCTGTCCTTAAACAGCAGGGCTGGCTTTACTATAGACACAGAATTACACAGAATTAATTGTAATAAGTTTATAATAACAAAGGACTTTATCTGTCTAATCTCAAGAATGATGGATGAAAGTTGGCAAAAGTTACAATATTTCTCTTTTCATTAATTATGTTGAGTATTTTAGAATGCGTTCTCCTAAAACAACCGATCAGTAAGGAGTCCTTTTGTCCTCGGCCTTAAATGTAGATTTGTTACAAAACATGATCTGTGATACAATGTTCCACAAACTTTATCAAACTGTGTATATTCTTTTTAAAGACTTACACAAACATTGCCAGAACTGGTGTATTATTTATTTCTTAGCAGACGCCCTTATCCAGAGCGGCTTACAATTGTTACAAGATGTCACATTATTTTTACATACAATTCCCCATTTATACAGTTGGGTTTTACTGGAGCAATATAGGTAAAGTACCTTGTCCAGGGGTACAGCAGCAGTGCCCCCCACCTGGGATTGAACCCATGACCCTCCGGTCTAGAGTCCAGAGCACTAACCACTACTCCACACTGCTGTCCAGTGTAGTGTAGGGTCACGCGAAATCTGGTCTCCCCTGGGAACAGGCTCATGGTTGTTGAACCGGTTGCTAAGCAAAGGACACATTGAAGTTACCTGCGTATTCAAATGGGGCGGGCATTGTTGGATTTCATTGAATTACCCTGAAAATAGCTAGATTCCATCAACAAGACTAACACATTTCTAGTGAGCAAAATATTGCAATTAAAAAAAAAAAAAAAAAAAAAATGTGAATCTTATCGACACAAAAACAGGTTTCCATTAAAATAGATTCTAGCGAACAAACAGCTCTACGTAACAACACCACGAGCTTAAAAAAAAATGGTTATCACTCAAATTTTCTTCATCCGAACAACAAAAAACTAAAAGTGCAATGCATCTCCATCTATTTCTTGTATAACGTATTGCTGGACTGAAAACACCATGTAACAATTTTTTTTTTTTGGTTCCTGGGTAGTAAGTGTTATTTCCTAATTACTTATGCCTCAAAAGTATAGAAAATGGCTATTATTCCCCACAAACTTTCTTTTTTTGTGACCAGGACAGTGATATTTTGAAATTTACCTATTTTCCAGAACATTCCAGATAGATTCAGCGCTGAGTAAACTTGGAGTAACTTCTAGAACTTTCCAGTAATATAAATAGTAGTATAAATACAGGGCCTTAAGCCCACCAGTTCAGTTTAGTTCCAGCTGCCTAAGTGGATACATATCTGCATTTTTCTGAGATGGCATCAAGAGGCTGCAATGGTGGCATTCCTGATGGGTCTCAAGGCGGTTTTACCAAGTTTCCCTGCTATCTTTGCCTTTGGGACAGCAGGGACACCAAGGCGCACTACCACAGGTGGGACTGGCCACAGCGGACCGAGTTCTCTGTGGGGAGGAACAACGTCAAGTGGGAGCCACTGGTGGACCCCGGAAGGTGCTGATGCCACCACTGCACATCAAATTGGGCATTATGAAACAAATTTGTCAGAGCTCTAGATAAGGAGTCGGCAGCCTTCAAGTACCTTCAAGACTTCTTCCCTAAGCTGTCTGAGGCAAAGGTCAAAGCCGGTGTCTTCGTCGGACCACAGATAAAGAAGATCCTGGAGTGCAATGAATTCCCCAAGAAGCTCACTAGTAAGGAGAAAGCGGCTTGGAACAGCTTTGTCGCAGTGGTTCGGGGCTTCCTGGGCAATCACAAGATCTTGAAAACTATGTGGAGCTGGTTGAGACTCTGGTGAAGAAACGGCACAATGGGCTGTAGGATGTCCCTCAAAGTCCATATCCTTGATGCTCATCTTGATAAATTCAAGGAGAACATGGGAGCGCTATCGGAGGAGCAAGGCGAGCGCTTCCACCAGGATATACTGGACTTTGAACGCCGCTACCAAGGACAGTATAACGAGAACATGATGGGAGACTACATTTGGGGGCTGATTCATGAAAGTGATTTACAGTATAATCGTAAATCTCAAAAAAACTACTCACTTCTAAATCTTTTGTAGTCATTTTGTATTACTTTAGTATAAATACATGTTAATTTGGATTCATATGTTGTTTTTTTCTGACTTTATGTGAACGAAAAGACACAAATTCGCCCGTTTTCTCATTGGAAATAGGTAAATTTCAAAATATCACTGTCTGGTCACAAAAGCAAAGTTTGTGGGGAATAATAGCCATTTTCTATACTTTTGAGGCATAAGCAATTAGGAAATAACACTTACTACCCAGGAACAAAAATTGTGTTACATAGTGAAATGGACCAAGAAGGAATAATATATACAGTATATCTCCTCCAAATTAAAAAGAATTACCATTGTGCAACTTTTCAGATTTTTGAAGCTGTACTGTTTCCCTCATATGCAATTTTAAGTAATAATAATAATAATAATAATAATAATAATAATAATAATAAATCAGACAGAATGACAGTCCAGTATCAGATAGCCTCCGGAGATAGCTGCAACGAAACCTAAAAGATGACATTTCAATCCTGCTTGGGAAAATGAATATTTTGTTTTTGAACAATCAAGGGTGGAATTAATCTGCAGTGGCCAGAGCATTGCCAAGAAATGGTGTACAAAATATTAAAACACGTCTGCAAAAAAAAAAATATGTTTGTAAGAAAAGCGATAGAAAACAGGAGGCACCGGAACCATGTTTAAAGCAGGGGTGTTGAGAGTTTTTCTAGTTCCAGTGCACTTGCAGTAATGCAGTGGCACTGGAACCATGTTTAAAGCAGGGTGCTGAGAGCTCCTCTAGCTCCAGTGTCCTTGCAGTAATGCAGTGGCACTGGAACCATGTTTAAAGCAGGGGGTGCTGAAAGCTCCTCTAGTTCCAGCACCCTTGCAGTAATGCGATCACAGCATTATGAGGTATGTTTATTTGATATTGGGATATAATGAAATATACGTAATACTAACGGACAAAATATATGATCTTGTCCTAGTGAGGTCAGTATTTTGTAAGGTGTCTGTTGTGTAATATGACTGTGCCGACCCTGCATATAAGAAGTGCCATTTAAGATGAATTACTACAATTATACCTGTGCCCAGCAACCTACAGAATTAACCAATGTTGCATCATAGTCGAATATAATGTTATGTTAACATATTGAATTACATACTGCAGTTTAACACAATTAAGCAGGTTGGCGATTCCCAGTCCTTACATAAAATATGCCTTTACCGTTAACAGAATGCTACAGTCATTGTTTACTGAACTAATATGAAGCATCATCATTTATAACATATTTAAAAGTACAATAATTGCAAACAGCATCCATCTACCTGTAATTTTAGGCAACTTAAACTGAACAGAAGTCTCCATAGCTTAGCCATGTAGCTGTCACTCGCTGAAGCTGATTTTACAGGAAATTTACAGATTCTAGTTACTGACGCTTGAGAACAAAAGTTTTTTTTTAATCCCCGCACAAAGTTATACTAATCTTATACATGGTTTTAATTGTGAGTATATTTAAATGAAAGATGTTAAACGTTTATATACGAACATAGAAACTGTACATAATTCATATTAGTACTGTATTTTGTAACAAACTATTGAAAATGTGTTTTTTCTTAAACATGTACCAGTACGTACGTTTTCTTAAAAGGAAAAAAGAATCTTGTTCAAATCACGTCAGTGTGCTCGCTCACCGGTGATGCACAGTAGAGGTCACAGATTCCAAGTACCTGGCACATCATAAATGATATCTTTCTAATTCCTGTGACTGAAGGTATAAGAAGACTCTGT
Source organism: Huso huso (assembly GCA_036884735.1). NCBI lineage: Eukaryota > Metazoa > Chordata > Actinopteri > Acipenseriformes > Acipenseridae > Huso > Huso huso. The sequence goes on from JAHFZB010000340.1 coordinate 6,842, forward strand.
GGCTGCAAAATACCCACAGTATGTAGCCTGCTGCGGTCACGTGACTGCAACCTCTCACTTGGATTGTTTAAATCACGTGGATATGTTCGAGTCCCCAGTAGAATGTACAGATCAGTACTAAACAGTGCATTTTTCTAAATACAACAGTGGAAATCGTTTAAGCAACTAATGTATGTCAAAGAAAATATTATAGGAAGGTTGGTGTTTCTGATGCGTTTCACTTAAAAACCTGACATCAGGGCATCCAGGCTTGTTAATTCCTGCCACGCGGACACAGATGCTAATTCCTGGACTGTCCGGGTCAAACCTGGACCGGTGGCAGCCCCAACTCAGGGACACGGTGTTGAATTCTCAAATGCTCTGCAACCCCCGTAAACAACAACACACATTCTCCCCATTCACTAACACCGTGACCCGCCCCGTTCCTTCCAATACAAACTGAACAACAAGTCCTGCACACATTCTCCCCATTCACTAACACCGTGACCTGCCCCCGTTCCCCTTCCAATACAAACTGAACAACAAGTCCTGCACACATTCTCCCCATTCACTAACACCGTGACCCGTCCGTTCCCCTTCCAATCCAAACTGAACAACAAGTCCTGCACACATTCTCCCCATTCACTAACACCGTGACCCGTCCGTTCCCCCTTCCAATACAAACTGAACAACAAGCCCTGCACACATTCTCCCCATTCACTAACACCGTGACCCGTCCTGTTCCCCTTCCAATACAAACTGAACAACAAGCCCTGCACACATTCTCCCCATTCACTAACACCGTGACCCGTCCTGTTCCCCTTCCAATACAAACTGAACAACAAGTCCTGCACACATTCTCCCATTCACTAACACCGTGACCCGTCCCGTTCCTTCCAATACAAACTGAACAACAAGTCCTGCACACATTCTCCCCATTCACTAACGCCGTGACCCGTCCCGTTCCTTCCAATACAAACTGAACAACAAGTCCTGCACACATTCTCCCCATTCACTAACACCGTGACCCGTCCGTTCCTTCCAATACAAACTGAACAACAAGTCCTGCACACATTCTCCCCATTCACTAGCACCGTGACCCGCCCGTTCTTCCAATACAAACTGAACAACAAGTCCTGCACACATTCTCCCCATTCACTAACACCGTGACCCGTCCTGTTCCCCTTCCAATACAAACTGAACAACAAGTCCTGCACACATTCTCCCCATTCACTAACACCGTGACCCGTCCCTGTTCCCCTTCCAATACAAACTGAACAACAAGTCCTGCACACATTCACTAACACCATGACCCGTCCGTTCCCCTTCCAATACAAACTGAACAACAAGTCCTGCACATTCTCCCCATTCACTAACACCGTGACCCGCCTGTTCCCCTTCAATACAAACTGAACAACAAGTCCTGCACACATTCTCTCCCCATTCACTAACACCGTGACCCGTCCTGTTCCTTCCAATACAAACTGAACAACAAGTCCTGCACACATTCTCCCCATTCACTAACACCGTGACCCGCCCCGTTCCTTCCAATACAAACTGAACAACAAGTCCTGCACACATTCTCCCCATTCACTAACACCGTGACCCGTCCGTTCCCCTTCCAATACAAACTGAACAACAAGTCCTGCACACATTCTCCCCATTCACTAACACCGTGACCCGTCCTGTTCCCCTTCCAATACAAACTGAACAACAAGTCCTGCACACATTCTCCCCATTCACTAACACCGTGACCCGTCCGTTCCCCTTCCAATACAAACTGAACAAGTCCTGCACACATTCTCCCCATTCACTAACACCGTGACCCGCCCCATTCCCCTTCCAATACAAACTGAACAACAAGTCCTGCACACATTCTCCCCATTCACTAACACCGTGACCCGTCCGTTCCTTCCAATACAAACTGAACAACAAGTCCTGCACACATTCTCCCCATTCACTAACACCGTGACCCGTCCTGTTCCTTCCAATACAAACTGAACAACAAGTCCTGCACACATTCTCCCTATTCACTAACACCGTGACCCGTCCGTTCTTCCAATACAAACTGAACAACAAGTCCTGTAACACATTCTCCCCATTCACTAACACCGTGACCCGTCCCTGTTCCCCTTCCAATACAAACTGAACAACAAGTCCTGCACACATTCTCCCCATTCACTAACACCGTGACCCGCCCGTTCCCCTTCCAATACAAACTGAACAACAAGTCCTGCACACATTCTCCCCATTCACTAACACCGTGACCCGTCCCGTTCCTTCCAATACAAACTGAACAACAAGCCCTGCACCCCATTCTCCCCATTCACTAACACCGTGACCCGTCCGTTCCTTCCAATACAAACTGAACAACAAGTCCTGCACACATTCTCCCCATTCACTAACACCGTGACCCGTCCCGTTCCCCTTCCAATACAAACTGAACAACAAGTCCTGCACATTCTCCCCATTCACTAACACCGTGACCCGTCCTGTTCCTTCCAATACAAACTGAACAACAAGTCCTGCACACACATTCTCCCCATTCACTAACACCGTGACCCGTCCCGTGCCCCTTCCAATACAAACTGAACAACAAGCCCTGCACACATTCTCCCCATTCACTAACACCGTGACCCGTCCGTTCTTCCAATACAAACTGAACAACAAGTCCTGCACATTCTCCCCATTCACTAACACCGTGACCCGTCCTTCCCCTTCCAATACAAACTGAACAACAAGTCCTGCACACATTCTCCCCATTCACTAACACCGTGACCCGTCCTGTTCCCCTTCCAATACAAACTGAACAACAAGCCCTGCACACATTCTCCCCATTCACTAACACCGTGACCCGTCCCTGCCCTTCCAATACAAACTGAACAACAAGCCCTGCACACATTCTCCCCATTCACTAACACCGTGACCCGTCCTGTTCCTTCCAATACAAACTGAACAACAAGCCCTGCACATTCTCCCCATTCACTAACACCGTGACCCGCCCCGTTCCCCTTCCAATACAAACTGAACAACAAGTCCTGCACACATTCTCCCCATTCACTAACACCGTGACCCGTCCCGTTCCCCTTCCAATACAAACTGAACAACAAGTCCTGCAACAAAGCAATTGTCCAGGTCGTTACAATATATTTTATAAAAGTATATAAAAAGCATGACAACCTTTATGTACAAAAATCTTCACTAATATACAATTGAACAAGAACTGCTGAATATGTAATTTCATACAGTACTAAATGTCATTGTTTATATGATAGCAAAGTAAATAAATAAATTACACACACGTCTATGTATTCATTTATTTCAATATTTATATTAATATTTATTTATGTTTCACTTTTACCAAGTATATAGGCTGTCCTTCAGCATAGCTAATTCTTAGAAACGATGTTTCTTTTTTGTCCAGCGGGGACCACAAATATAGCGTTACTCTCATCAACCAGCATAGACAGAGGAAACCGTACTTCATTGTGCCAATAGGGACCACAATGAGTGTTACACTCACAGGAAACCAACCATTTTCAGAGCTCCAGCTCAAAATCTCAGAATGAGGATGATGAAGATGAAGTTTGATTCGAAATATAACAGTCTGGAGAATTTTCAGCTGGCTGACTTCAATCTTTCAAAATACTGTTCCTCTCAACTAATCATCGTGTAGCGCTGACAGTTAACACAACACGCTTGTAAGCTGAAGGTTGTAGGTTCAAAAGATTTTTTAGAGGCAAACGTTCCATTTTAGAACAGAAATAAATCAATTTGTTTGCCTAGGGCAGCGGTGTGGAGTAGTGGTTAAGGCTCTGGACTTTTGACCGGAGTGGGTTCAATCCCAGGTGGGGGGACACTGCTGCTGTACCCTTGAGCAAGGTACTTTACCTAGATTGCTCCAGTAAAAACCCAACTGTATAAATGGGGAATTGTATGTAAAAATAACGTGATATCTTGTAACAATTGTAAGTCACCCTGGATAAGGGCGTCAGCTAAGAAATAATAATAATAATAATAATAATAATAATAATAGGGGCGGCAAAAAATCGTTGCGCGGCCCTGCCCATCCACTCAACTGAACCGCAGTTAAACTCTACAGTAGTTCCCGTATTTGAAAGAGATAAGAGCACCAATTCATTACAAATTCAGACAACCAGGTATTATTGTAAAGCAATAGTATATGCAAGACACTAGATGTACAGCTGTTTATATTAAATAGATATTTTCATAACCAGTTTCATACACACATGATTAAAACACCGTCATTATTAACTCTATGTGTAACACTCCCCCTCTCGTATATTGAATGGTTCGGTCGAGAATCAGCTCGCTTCACTGCCCTATTGTAGCCGCTTAAGAAAAAAAAAAAAACACTAATTAAACAGAACAAGCGTGCAGGACATGCAAAGGATCAGCAGCATATTTCAGGAAAGCAAACGCAACCTACAGAGCAGAGCATCTCCGTGTGTTTCCATCAAACTGAATCAACCCACAGCAAAGCACAGGAAGAGGGGCTGTGCATAAGAATGAACACCGAGCGCTCACTGTATTGCAGAAGAGCTCCCTTTCAAAGTGTCGCCAGTGCTGGAGTTACACAAACTGAATGGAGTGAACGCCACGTATGCAAACGACAATGTGCTGAAATGGTCGGCACCACTGCTGCACAAATGCAAAAGGTCCTCAAAACGCAACTCCTCCAGAGTAATAATGTGTCATTTATGGCGGATGGGCAGCAATGTGGAGTAGTGGTGAGGGCTCTGGACTCTTGACCTGAGGGTCGTGGGTTCAATCCCAGGTGGGGATAAGGGCGTCTGCTAAGAAATAAATACATAAAAATAAAATGGAACGCTGCAAACAATTAAAAAAGGTAAAAGCCCGATTCGATTCTGTTACCGGTTCAGAATCGTTACTGTTTGTCTCAGCGGCTGGATTGGGAGAACTTTTAAAAACTAAAACTAGCGGATATTTCACGCAGCCATGCTTTAAATGAGTATTGATGCATGTGCGCAAAACAGTTTATGAATACGCTCAATGTTTTTATTAGCATGACACCTAAAAAAGTCTGCAATAACAAAAGACATACGTTTGTACGCAGTTATTTAAAAGTGACCATAAGTGCAAAAGTGCAGGCTTCAGATATAAAAAGCTTACTGGAGCACTGCTAACTTCGAAATCGGTAGAATTATTCTGTTAAGTGAGCCCGAGTCAGAATTAGAACAGCTAATTGACAAACGTTACATGCCATGAAGATCTAGCGAAATCTATTTCATATTTACTGTAAAGTATAATAATAGAGAGAGACACTTACTTCAGGTATTGTCAGTGGGATCTGCAGCACGGCTCTGATCGTCTCGGTTCTTCTCTCCAGAGTAAAGAGGCAGCTCAAACTAACAGCGACAGGTAATCTGTGTGACTAGACTAGTCCTCACTGCAGATTTAACCTCCTCTCTCGCAGTTCCAGGTACAAGACCACGCCCCCAGCACGTCAGCCCCTCCCGGGTGTCAGCTGTCCGGTGTTAGCCTCTCTTTGTTCTCTTCCACAGGAGTCGTTAGCGCTTTCCTCTGATGGGAGAGCTGCAGTGAATGCGTCCTTTCTTCTCTTCAGGTGAGAGCCGTCACCAGCCACTCCAAATCTGAAAATGTGTTACAATGTGTTAGTTTAGTTCAAGGAGAACAGTGTTTTTTTATTTTTTTAATTATTATATATAACTCATATATTATTTGCTTCAGTTCACTTTCACAGATGTATACAGCACTATGAGATTACAGGAATACAGTTTAAGATACTGTGAAAGAAGCCGTTCAAGGAGGGGACAATTTCACCCCCAGGTGATCAAGGAAGTGCAACACTATTATTATTATTTATTTATTTAGCAGAAGCCCTTATCCAGGGTGATTTACAATTGTTACAAGATATTACATTATGTTTTACATACAATTACCCATTTATACAGTTGGGTTTTTACTGGAGCAATCTAGGTAAAGTACCTTGCTCAAGGGTACAGCAGCAGTGTCCCCCACCTGGGATTGAACCCACCACCCTCCAGTCAAGAGTTCAAAGCCCCAACCACTACTCCACACTGCTGCCCATTTCACTATCTGAAAGCAAGGCTTGTAAACTGGTATTTATGTTAACCTAGTGTAGTACCAGATATCCTGTAGCGAAATAAAAAATGTGTTTCTTTCACTTAACAATATTAAAAAAAAACCCTGTGTGACGTTCCACAGCACGAGTTTGGAATTGAGGTCTCCCTCAGTGTTTAAAATGAAACCAGCAGAATAAAACTAGTGAAGGAAACAAAGGTACACTTCATTGAAAGAATATTTAAACATGATTTCAAACATATTAAGGAGAAACCAGTTCAAACACAAATGTGGCTCTTTTATTAAAGATTCTGAATTTAATATTTGAATCAGTTCATAAAAGTGACCAGTAGATTGCAGAATTTTTACTTTTATTTTTTCAATGCAGTCCAGCAATCCAGTTTATTCTTGCACATTAATAACACCGCTATTAGATTTCTGTGGTGTCATTATGTTTCCTTTTCCAATATGGTCCTTGTTAGTGTAAGTGACATTTCCTTGTTCATTTGTATCAGTCTGAACCCCTTCTATACATTTCAGCTTCAGCCCTTGGGTTCCAACACAACTACAAACTAAAGTTAACAAACCAGGATTATTATTGTTACATGTTACTGTTTGTACCACTTGACCCTCATTCGATTAAAAATAAAATACATATTTTAGTAATCAATCTCCAGAAGTGTGCTTCTAAATGTGTTTCAAAAGCTGCTCCACATGAAGCACCTCTGCAGTGGTGTCATTTTCTGTGACCTTAATGTTTTAAAGTAATGCTGGATTTTGTTTGTTGTTTTGCCATTTCCGCATGCATGACATCCCTGTACAGTGCAAACCTGTTTGAGGATCCATTGCTCCTGATCCAATCTAAATCAATCTGCATGCTGTTTGGATTAATAGACTTCTCTTCTCCTAGACAGGCAGCACAAATAGTGGAGCCGAGCAGTAAAGCAATAAAAAAAAAAACACTTCACAACAGTTCAGTGTAAAATCAATGCAAAGTTTATTAGTGGCTTCTGAATAGTGAAATGTGTAAAGGTGTTCTATTTTAAAAGCATCATCTACACTTCACACTGTCTTATAGAATGCAATTGATACACAATATATAAAGCTTTAAACATTCTATTATAATGGCAGTGCTGATTTATATGTACAGCTCGGACAAAAGTTTAGCATCACCTAGAATTTTAGGATTGAGACAATTAAAATAAAACATAATTTAGATACTTTATTTATCATGAAGTATCAATTAAACTACAAAATGAGATCGCAAGTCTCCTGGAAGCCATCAGTATACAGTATTCCATGTTAGATTTCAATTTCTCAGCTTTTTTAAGCATACAGACAACTGCAAAGCAGTGTGTAATTTAATATGTTAACAAGGTAACATTATTCAGCAGCTTTCATTCGACTATGAAGCAAAATTATTTCATCTTATAGGGTGATGCAAAACTTTTGTACACAGCCGTAGTTAAAACGTAAAAGTTTAGGATTCTCAACTCACACCCAAATGCATTAAAACAAAACATATGGACATAGTTTTGATATTTTATTTAACATCATGAAATCAAAGAAACTACAAAATTGTACAGCAAAACTCTAGTGGAAGCTAAAAATACTAACCCTGCATTTCATGTTAGATTCCAGAATGTCACAGTTTAATTGTCAGTTTTGTGTTAAGTATATGGAAAACTACAAAAGCTGGGTGTAATTCAATGTTAATGTAACTTATTCAGCAGGTTTCATTCGACTTTATGAAGCAAAATTAGTTCATTCTATAGAGTGAGGCAAAACCTTTGGTCATATATCTGTAGTCTATTTCTAACAGACTTAGCCGTGCTTTTTTAATATGAGACGTGAAAATGTCTGTCTAAATTGCAACACAATGCAAAGAGGTTCTAATAATACATTCATAGGAAAAAAAATCAATAAAACAGAGTTCTGTGTATAAGGTTTCTCATCTTCTTATTTGATCTAAAATAGATTCCCTGAGTCGTGGGTCTGGCTTGTTCTCAGCGCTAGGACATCGATGTTTTATGCCTCCAGTGGGTTCAAAGCCCAGCTCAGGACACTGGAAATGCAGCTGAACTCACACACTGAGAAAAAGCAGGCAGCAGAGAAGACTGAGCCCACAGTCCAGGGCTTACATCATGATACACTCAGCAAAGGAATTCCATGACACAGAGGGAATTCCTTTTCTCAGTTTTCATGAAGCCAGTATGATCAAACCTGCAGCAGCATCTCCCCTTTGACAAGCTTGTATTTTTCAATGTCTCCCTTGGGTTTGTTCAGTTCCACTGCAGATCTCGCTCAGGAATCATTGACAGTTTAAAAAATGAGAAACCTTTTACATACAGAGGTAATGGAAACATAATAATGTGCCCTTTATATACAGAGATACTGAAAATGTACAGGAAATTCAATTTCAATGAAACCCTTTCTAAATAGCTAAGCCTGCCTCAGGATGTATCAGGTCTTATCACTCTAATGATAGCATACTGATACAAAATACAAAACAAACAAGCCAAAAGGAATAAACAGCTAATGGTGATTCCACAAAAGCACCAGCTCTGTTACTGTCAAACAGTCTGAGGCAACTTCACTCTGCAGATTGTTTATATTAATTATTCATAAACTGTATAAACTATGAATGTAGTAATAATGGTAATGTTGCAGCATGTAGGTTCTGCAGATCGTTAACACATGCAAAATGTGAAAATTGTTTGCTTGCTAACCTTTGTTTTACAGTATTATATTTTTACAGCTCTAATATTGTGGTCTGTCACAATAATTGGATATACAACAATCTATACATTGCATTTCAATCCCATTGCACTGAAGCAGGGCTCCAGTAGACAGTAAGCTTGGAGTTTCTCAGTATTTAAACACTCAGCAAAGCAGATTCATTCATTCAAATTCATGCAAAACAAAAACGGCTTTTGCTCCAGTGCAAAGTTTGCACAACCTAAAATAAAAACAAAAAACACAAGGTTGCTTCAGCTTGTGTCTGCACTGGTGCAAGAGCTTAGAGGCCATACTAGTTAGATGAAGCACACATTGCTGCCACACCCATGAAGATATTCTTAGTTTTGGGTGCTTTTAAACAATTCACTTATGTATTGTATACTGTACTCACCGACATTGGAACAGTAATGCCATTTATAGCTCAAATTAAATTTTAAAAATATCATAAATGTTATTGGCAGCTGTGTGTAATGTGTTGGGTTTATATCACACATATAATTGTTCAAAGAAAAAGCTTGGCATATTTCCACTGTGTCCCTGTGGCAATGTGCCCCCCCCTGTGTGCATATTATGTGTTGTATGTTGCGTGCGTGTGTTAATGTTGGTGTATAGATTGGTACACGGGATATAAACGGTTTGTGTTTCACGTGTGATTTAAAATGTAGATTTGTATTTAGGCACAAGGAGGGCACAAATCACTTCACGTGCTGGTTAAATGTAATATGTGAGCACGGGTTGCACGTAATGATTCACGTGCTGGGATTCAAGTGAATAATTAATTAGTAATTGAATCCCAGCACCACAGTATATATAGATGCACATTTCTTTCACTCGGGGTTGGGTGTTCGGTGAGTGTAGAACGAGTGTGGAGAAGGAGAAACTAAATAGTAAAAGAAAGTAAGAACGTAAATATAAGTGTTTCACTCACCGTGTTTGTTTTGTTTGTCTCTTTATTTTGGCGTATAGTGCCGTGTCCTGTTTTGTGTTTGTTTGTTCAACCTTTTTATTTTCTGTTCTGTTTATTAAATGCTGAGCGAAACCATTCGCTCAGCTCCACCAAACCACACCTCTCTGTTGTTTTATTTCCTGCATCTGGTCTGACGCCACCCACTCCGGCCGTCTTTGTGACACGTGGTGTCCTGCGTGGGATCTACAGCGCCCAGGACTCAGGCCAGAGCAGGAACCGCGTTTTTGGATTAAAAAAAAAAAAAAAAAAAAAAAAGGCAGAAGACGCCATCAAAGTGCGGGACTGATCCTGAAAATGCTGGGCTGGAGGCCCAGTCTATACCAGTAGCCGTCCGGTTCCTGCGGTTGATGGACAGCGAGCGATGGGAGGCGTATGCAAGGGAACACACCCTAAGCACCTGGGAGGAAGGGTGGAGTTGGTCCTCAGCTACCTGGAGGCAGTTATAAGTGGAACAGCTGCCCAGGTAGCAGGTCCACCAGCAGAGGAAGAATGCCTGCTGTCCCCGCCTCCACCAGCAGAGGAAGAATGCCTGCTGGTTTTGCCTCCACAGCCCGAGCGGGAGGAGCCAGAGCGCCCACAGCCCAAGCGGGAGGAGCCAAAGCGCCCACAGCCCAAGCGGGAGGAGCCTGAGCGCCCACAGCCCAAGCGGGAGGAGCCTGAGCGTCCACAGCCCGAGCGGGAGGAGCCTGAGCGCCCACAGCCCAAGCGGGAGGAGCCTGAGCGTCCACAGCCCAAGCGGGAGGAGCCTGAGCGTCCACAGCCCAAGCGGGAGGAGCCTGAGCGTCCACAGCCCAAGCGGGAGGAGCCTGAGCGTCCACAGCCCAAGCGGGAGGAACCAGAGCGCCCACAGCCCAAGCGGGAGGAGCCCGAACGCCCCACGCCTGAGTGGGAGGAGCCCGAACGTCCCACGCCTGAGTGGGAGGAGCCCGAACGTCCCACGCCTGAGTGGGAGGAGCCCGAACGTCCCACGCCTGAGTGGGAGGAGCCCAACGTCCACAGCCCAAGAGGGGGGAGTCCACAGCCCACAGCCCAAAGGGAGGAGTCGGTGCGCCCACAGCCCAAAAGGGAGGAGTCGGAAAGGCCCACAGCCCAAAAAGGGAGGAGTCGGTGCGCCCACAGCCCAAAAGGGAGGAGTCGGTGCGCCCACAGCCCAAAGGGAGGAGTCGGTGCGTCCACAGCCCAAAGGGAGGAGTCAAAAGGCCCACAGCCCGGAAGAGAGGGAAGTCGGGGCTTCCACAGCCCTAGGACCCAAGCTGCCAGCAGAGGGAGAATACCTGCTGGTTCCACCTCCACCAGCAGAAGAACAATGCCTGCTGTCCCCATCTACACCAGCAGAGGAAGCATGCCTGTTGGTTCACCTGCTGCTGCCATCCCGAGAGCTAAAGGGGAGGAGCCATCGCTGCCATCCCAAGAGCCAGAAGGGGAGGAATTACAGGCTCAACCCCTGAATTTTTCTGGGGGAGAGGGCAGGATGCTGGTGTCCCCAGCAGCCTCTATTTATGCTGCTGAAGGAGCACGGCGCACACCAGCCCAGCCGCCACAGCAGAGGGAGCCAGCACCGCCACAGCCTCCCTCTGAGTGGCCAGCATCAGCCCCATGGCCTCTGCCTCCACCGCAAGGGAGCAGAGCAGCAGGAGCTGCCTCTGCCTCCGCCACCTCCACCGCTTCCTCCACTAGGAGCAGGAGCTGCCTCTGCCTCCACCACCGCCAGGAGCAGAGGCAGGAGCTGCCTCTGCCACTTCCAGGAGCAGAGGAGCAGGAGCTGCCTCTGCCTCTGCCTCCGCCACTGCCAGAAGCAGAACAGCAGGAGCTGTCTCTGCTTCCCGTACCCTCCACCACAGGGAGTACGGTGGCCGGAGCCCCAGAAAGGGAGCTGTCGGCCACGAAGAAGGGGAGGAGGTCTGGAGACCACCAACCCCAGCAGCAGTTTCGCTGCGGAGATCGTGGGGGAGGTCCAGAGACCTGCTCCCACTGCAGCAGTTTCGCTGCCGGAGATCGTGGGGGAGGTCAGGAGACCTGCTCCCACTGCAGCACTTGTGCTGCAGAAGATACTGTGGCCAGAGCCCCGGAAGAGTGAGCTGCCCGGCTACGAAAAGAGGGGAGGTCAGGAGACCATCCCCCAAGCAGCCTTTCCGCTGCCAGGACTGCCCCGCTGAAGGAGTCAGTCTGGGAGATGTCAGCACGTCTGCTGACAGCATGGCCAGTAGCAGCCTGGCTACTGGCAACATTGCCACCTGTGGGCCCCTGAAGCCTCCCTTCCCAGCCCGAGACTTTGTCCTGGACTGCTGGATTTTTAAGGGGAGGTGGCGTTGAGGCCATGTGTGCTTTGCACAGGGGGGTATATGTGGCAATGTGCCCCGCCCTGTGTGCATATTATGTGTTGTATGTTTGCGTCGTGTGTTAATGTTGGTGTATAGATTGGTACACGGGATATAAACGGGTCTGTGTTTCACGTGTGATTTAAAATGTAGATTTGTATTTAGGCACGAGGAGGGCACAAATCACTTCACGTGCTGGTTAAATGTAATATGTGAGCACGGGTTGCACGTAATGAATTCACGTGCTGGGATTCAAGTGAATAATTAATTAGTAATTGAATCCCAGCACCACAGTATATATAGATGCACATTTCTTTCACTCGGGGTTGGGTGTTCGGTGAGTGGAGAACGAGTGTGGAGAAGGAGAAACTAAATAGTAAAAGAAAGTAAGAACGTAAATATAAGTGTTTCACTCACCGTGTTTGTTTTGTTTGTCTCTTTATTTTGGCGTATAGTGCCGTGTCCTGTTTTGTGTTTGTTTGTTCAACCTTTTTATTTTCTGTTCTGTTTATTAAATGCTGAGCGAAACCATTCACTCAGCTCCACCAAACCACACCTCTCTGTTGTTTTATTTCCTGCATCTGGTCTGACGCCACCCACTCCGGCCGTCTTTGTGACAGTCCCTTAAGCAGAGTGACCCTGTAACTGTCCTAAATCCTGACAGCATGATGACTGAGATTCATTTCCAATTCAGGGGCAGGAGTGGAGCTGAATCCCAGGGCTCTCCAGTTCATTCTGAAAGAATGGGTCTGTCTCCTTCAGTTTGACACGCCCCCTTCTCAGTGTCTCTGGATTCAGGCTGGCTCTCACTCCTGGGGACCCCTTTCATTTACTGCAGGGTGAGAGAGAGACAAGGAATCAGTCAGCTCTCCACACACTCAAACAAGCAGGGTGGAGAGGTGAGGACTGAGAGGAAGGGAGGCTGGCTCCAGTGTGATTTCGCTTGTGTATATGTAGGCTTCCTAACTGACTGAAGCTCTTACCACATTCAGAGCAGTGATACGGCTTCTCTCCAGTGTGAATTTGCTGGTGTTTTAAGGTCTCTTAACCTACTGAAGCGTTCCCCCACATTCAGTACAGTGACACAGCTTCTCTCCAGTGTGAATTCGCTGATGTGCTTTTTAGGTCTCCTGACTGACGGAAGCTCTTCCCACATTCAGAACAGTAATATGGCTTCTCTCCAGTGTGAATTCGCTGGTGTCTTTTAGGACTCCTAACTGATTGAAGCTCTGCCCACATTCATCACAGTGATATGGCTTCTCTCCTGTGAATTCGCTGGTGTGATTTTAGGTGTCCTAATTGACTGAAGCTCTTTCCACATTCAGTGCAGTGACGAGGCTTTTCTCCAGTGTGAATTCGCTGGTGTGCTTTTAGGCTTCAATCTGACTGAAGCTCACCCCACATTTAGTACAGTGATATGGCTTCTCTCCAGTGTGAATTCGCTGGTGTCTTTTTAGGTCACCTAACTGATTGAAGCTCTTCCCACATTCAGTACAGTGATACGGCTTCTCTCCAGTGTGAATTCGCTGATGTATTTTTAGGGCTTCCTGACACCGTGAAGCTCACCCCACATTCAGTACAGTGATACGGCTTCTCTCCAGTGTGAATTCGCTGGTGTATTTTTAGGTTTCCTGACTGACTGAAGCTCTTTTCATATCCAGTACATTGATGTGATATCTTTGGCGGTATATATTTTCTGAACCCTTAAACAACAAGTCAATAGACTCCTCTTTAATGTGCACAGGCTCCAGTTCAGTCTCTTCCTCTTTAATGTGCACAGGCTCCAGTTCAGTCTCTTCCTTTTTAATGTGGACAGGCTGCAGTTCAGTCTCTTCCTCTTTAATGTGGACAGGCTCCAGTTCAGTCTCTTCCTCTTTAATGTGGACAGGCTCCAGTTCAGTCTCTTCCTCTTTAATGTGGACAGGCTGCAGTTCAGTCTCTTCTTTAATGTGAACAGGCTGCAGTTCAGTCTCTTCCTCTTTAATGTGCACAGGCTCCAGTTCAGTCTCTTCCTTTTTAATGTGGACAGGCTGCAGTTCAGTCTCTTCCTCTTTAATGTGGACAGGCTCCAGTTCAGTCTCTTCCTCTTTAATGTGGACAGGCTGCAGTTCAGTCTCTTCTTTAATGTGAACAGGCTGCAGTTCAGTCTCTTCCTCTTTAATGTGGACAGGCTCCAGTTCAGGCATTTCTTGTTTAATGCACATAGGTACCAATTCCAGAACCTCCTCCTGTTTAATGTAAACAGACTCCATTTTTGTTCCTTGGCTTTCACCAGGATAAAGCAGTCCTGAAAACAGAAAATAAAATTTTAGTATTATTTTTTTTTATAAATTTAGTCGTTGCCAATTATTTTTATTATTTTCTCCCAGTTTGGAATGGCCAATTATTATTTGAAGCTCAGCTCACGCTACCACCCCCGCGCTGACTCGGGAGGGCAAAGGCGAACACACACTGTCCTCCCGATGCGGTGCCGTCAGCCGACCGCTTTTTTTTTCACACTGCGGACTCACCATGCAGTCACCCAAGAGCTACAGTGTCTGAGGACAACGCAGCTCTCAAGCCCGCAGACGCCCGCCAAACTAGATGCGTCGCTGGTGCGTGGTGAGCCGAGGACACCCTGGCCGACCTAACCCTCCCTCCCCGGGCGACGCTCGGCCAATTATGCGCCGCCCCCTAGGAGCTCCGTCCTCGGTCGGCAAAGGAATAGCCTGGACTTGAACATGACGTCCAGACTATAGAGCGCATCCTGCACTCCACGAGGAGCAACTTTACTCAGGAGCCCCAGGATGAGGCATTTTACCCCATCCAGGCTGTAGACAACAATAATAAAAAACAGTGTGTTTTAAATACACAAAACAGTACATTTAAAAATAATAATAATAATACAACACATACAAAATAATAAATGTGCACACAGGGCGGGGTGTACCCCGTCAAGCGCTTTGAGGAGATTTATCGTGAAAGGCGCTATATGAGAAATAAAGATTGATTGATTGATTGATTGCAAGGACAGGTTAACAGATTTCACACAGAAAAAAACTGCGACTTTTTTCCTTCAATTCATTGAAGCAGTAGCAACTGTGAAGCCATTAAAATAACTGTATATAATAACACAATCATAATATAAAACCGAAACAGTGTGTGTGTGTGTGTGTGTGTGTGCATGCGTGTGTATATATGCATCGATTATTGATCACCCTGTCCTTAAATTTCCGGCTTCGATTACATATTGGTGAATCGATGCATCAAATCAGAACCCAGTTTGAAGTCTCCTGTTGCGGTTTGCATTAAAACCTTGAGTGTGAGAGAGCGCTTCTTTTAGTGCCAGTACGGTAGATTAGCGTTGCTAGGATACAC
Organism: Huso huso; assembly: GCA_036884735.1. NCBI lineage: Eukaryota > Metazoa > Chordata > Actinopteri > Acipenseriformes > Acipenseridae > Huso > Huso huso. The sequence goes on from JAHFZB010000340.1 coordinate 22,289, forward strand.
ACTGTAGGCCTCTACATTCGCATTGGACAAGCCCAATCTGAAGTAAGCCTTTTGTATTCACGTTTTCTTGATATTCAGCTGAATTCAGTTTATAGAGAAAAGGTGAATACAAAACAGCCAGAAGCTTCACAAAATGTTAAACTATTTCCGTATTTTAGTAACTCCAGGTATTGCTTATTATAGTTTTACTCTTAGTATGTTATTTAAATGTACATGCAGATGTGTTCCAAAGTGCACTGAAAGAAACATTTCCTCAAAGCATGTTATAAATGTGTTGAGGTGGGAGGAGTCACAGGGATTTAAGAATTTAGTGAACCAGTCAAGCTACAAGCCTAGATCCGCCCCTGTATATGATTATTAATACTCACATCCTGTTTATCCATTTCACACTGTAAAAAACAAATATTACAGCTGGCAACTGACAGAGAAAACAGCAAAACGCAATCCATGTTTCAGTGTTTCACATCTTATGAATCACACTTTTTAAATAGGTTACATACTTGGGTATTGTCAATTTACTAACTTTAACACTAGAACCGCCGTGCATGTCAATTTGACGTTTACATTTTTAAACAGCTTCGATGTGAAATGAAAGACAAACTATCGGATACAACTCAAAAGTTTTATTCACGAGCATCATATCTAACATTTGCACAGCAGAAACACCGTATTTAACTGGAAACATAAAAGGATACAGATCCTCCTCATTGAACTTGCAAGTGGCTCCTGGATATTATGTAGTGTCAGCTACATAAAATATAATAATAATAATAATAATAATAATAATAACTTTACCATTTGTATTGCGTGACTCTGCAGGAGAGTGCTTTGTGGGGAAACAGCAGCACCTCCATTGTTGTTGGCAAATCCTTGTTGCCCTTGTTGCCAGGGCAAATGCTTCTAATTTCTCTCAAATCAAAACGATTCTGTGACATTGTTTATATATACAAAAATGAATCCCAGGTTTGTTTACATCCAGGAGCTGTGATGTAAACACAGATGCAGTTTCATTGAATTACTGCCAGACCACACCACCCCCACATTCCACTGAAATACATGCTTCCATGTGCGATAGGAAGGAAGTGGGGTGGGGTTTTATAAAAAAAAAAAAAATACTAGAGTTGTCCGTGTTATACCGCCCCCTCGCATACCACCAGCTATTCACTCTGAACAAATGTCACCAATATAAAAACAGTGCTATTTGTACCCGTTACATCACCACCCACCAACTTCCCAAGCCAAGCAAACGCAAATATAAGCATTGTAGTTTCTCTCATTGTAGCGCCAGCAAAATAATCACGCCAATTAAAACAAAGTCATGCAGTTATCATTTGACTCGCTTTCCTAATTCGTTTGTTAACCGAACGTTCATACCAATGTCATCAACACTCCCGCTCCCAAAGCAAAACAGAAAGTACAACATGGCGAGTCGACCTACATTTAACACCAGAGCAAAAGAAACAAATCTGCATGTCTGCGTCTGAAAATAAGAAAGCAAGTCAGCAAGACATTGCAAATGTTTTCTCACCTAAGTGAGGCACATACTGTTAATCGAAGGACAATTAGAGACATTGTAATGGATAAAACAAATGGCTTACCTTGATGGAACAGGTCGATTTGTTTAACCTGAAAAAAGGCTCACGCAGTCTAAAATGAGTGACTTTTATAAACCACAGTAAATGTTAAAAACAAAGTCCTGGAAGGGGTTTGTTTGTTCTGCAGGTTTTGTATAAATGAAGGCTGACTTGAACTAAAGCATCGGTTTAGGAAACAGCAGAAGTTTTTCTTTATTTATTTTTTTCACTTTGTTTAAAAAAGTGTTTGCCTGTACATATTCAACGTTTTTAACTGCTTAAGAAAGAATACTGTACATTACATTACATACGAAGTGCACCTGAACAGAAAGAACGACACATGAGCAGCACGCACAGGGGCTGAACTGCACTGTACATTACATTACATACGAAGTGCACCTGAACAGAAAGAACGACACATGAGCAGCACGCACAGGGGCTGAACTGCACTGTACATTACATACGGTGCACCTGAACAGAAAGAATGACATGAGCAGCACGCACGGGGGCTGAACTGCACTGTACATTACATCGGGTGCACCTGAACAGAAAGAACGACACATGAGCAGCACGCACAGGGGCTGAACTGCACTGTACATTACATACGAAGTGCACCTGAACAGAAAGAACGACACAGGAGCAGCACGCACAGGGGCTGAACTGCACTGTACATTACATACGAAGTGCACCTGAACAGAAAGAACGACACATGAGCAGCACGACTGGGGCTGAACTGCACTGTACATTACATAACGGTGCACCTGAACAGAAAGAACAACACATGAGCAGCACGCTGGGGGCTGAACTGCACTGTACATTACATACGGTGCACCTGAACAGAAAGAACGACACATGAGCAGCACGCACAGGGGGCTGAACTGCACTGTACATTACTGTGGCAAAGTGGGTGGTAAGGGGAACAGGTGTAGCGGTGATGCGATGCAGGAGTGACAGACAGACAACGATAATTTGGTGAACAAGTGTTTATTGTGCTGTTTCCAGGTCTGGCGACCGTCAAATAATAAATCTCGGCAGTACACAACAATGTGTAAAAGCACGGGGGCGTGAATAATCCCACACAGTCCTGAACAGAAAACAAATGCACGGTCACCAGTCCTGGGTGAACTCAGTCGTGCAGGTGCTTGTGGTGGTGCTCGGATAGTGCTTTTGTGGCGACAGCTCCGGAGGTGTGCTTTAACTGTCTAGTAGTGCGAAAAAAAGACAGACAATTATAGACAGACAGAAATAACACACAACACGTAACACTTATTCTTTTTTATATTTCTGAGAGCTCCTCTCTCAGTCCTTCTCTCCTCCTGTTTAACCCAAGCGAAGGAAAAGAACAGCGTTACCCTGGCCCTATATGTAATCCCGCATGATATCTAGGTAGCGGTTGCAGCTGCCTTATTACTTGCAGCTGCCCCTCGTTTACCTGTCAAATCAATACGGTCTTACAACAGAGTCTCGCTTCCTTCAGGCTGACCCGCTTCCCGGCCCGGAAAGCGAACTGTCAGGCCAGCCCTTCCAGATACTTCTCCTCCCGTTCTTTAGCGCCCTCACAGGTCGGGAGGAAGATTTATCACCAGAACTCATTGTATTTCTGTCACATATCCCACCGCTCAGAGTGGAGCCGAAGGAACACTCGGCTAAATCTACCTTTCCCATTACTCCCCCCTCCCGGGAAAAATAATCCGCATTTTGGTGGTCTTTCCCGCACGGTGTACCATGTGGTACATGAAGGGCTGCAATGCCAGATACCACCGAGTTATCCGGGCATTGCTGTCCTTCATTGTGCTTAACCACTTGAGGTGGGGCGTGGTCTGTGACCAGATCAAATGAGTGTCCCAGCAGGTAGTATCGTAAAGTGAGTAGCCCATTTAATGGCTAAACACTCTTTTTCGACCACGGAGTAGTTTCGTTCGAGGTAACATTTTTTGCTTATGTACAATATCGGTGTTCTACTCCAGCTACTTTTTGGGACAAGACTGCACCCAAACCTACATCCGAGGCGGGGTGTGGAGGATGAATCTCTTGGTGAAATCTGGGGTAATAAGAGTGGGGGGCCTGGCAAAGTTTACGCTTAATCATATCAAACCCCTGACACTCAGCTGACCATTTAATCAAATTTGGAGCACTCTTTTTGGTGAGGTCGACTAGCGGGTTAACCACTGTGGCGTACTCGGGGATGAGCGGCGGTAATAACGGCTAAGCCCAGTAGTGACCTCACCTGAGTCTTTGTTTTGGGGATCGCTGCATCAGCAAAGCCTGGATTTTTTGGTGACCACAGGTCTCACCCTTCCATTTCCCATTAAAATCCCAAATATTGAGTCTCTGTCTTGGCAAACGCACATTTCCTTAAGTTAGCTGTCAGCCGGGCTGCCCTTAGAGACTGAAGAACGGCTGCAACCCTAGCCAAATGCTCTCGCCAGGTGGAGCTGTAAATCACCACGTCATCAATATACGCTGCTGCATATTCATGATGTGGGCGTAAAACCTGGTCCATCAGTCTCTGAAAGGCAGCGGGCGCACCATGTAGCCCAAATGGCATGGTTTTAAAGTGGAACAGCCCTCTGGTGTTGAAAATGCGGTTTTCTCTCTGGAGCTGCGGGTTAAAGGGATTTGCCAGTATCCCTTCGTCAGGTCCAGAGTGGAAATAAACCTCGCTTTTCCCAGTCTGTCTAAAAGTTCGTCGACCGAGGCATGGGATACGCATCGAACTTAGCAATAGCATTTACCTTTCTGAAATCTCGCAGAAGCGGTTGGTGCCGTCCTTCTTAGCCACTATTACAATAGGACTGCACCACTCGCTCCTGGAAGGTTCAATCACTCAAGCTCGAGCATATCCCATACCTCTTTCTGACGCCACTTCGTCGACTTTCCGGGATCCGCACGGTCTCTCTCGCACTGTGACACCTGGAGGAGAGATAATGTCATATTCAACTAAGTTTGTCCTGCCGGGCACATCAGAAAAAACATCGCTGAACTCCTCAATAAGCTTACGCAGCTCTCTTTGCTGATCCGGAACTAATTGTTCCCCCCCATTGAAATCGCTCTTGTGCTCGGGGTCTCTGGACAGGGACCTAAATCATCCTCCATATTGCCTGGGGCTATAAATAAGACCTCCCTTGCCTGCCAGGGCTTCAACAAATTAACATGGTAAATTTCACGTTCATTCGGCGATCGGGCTGTCTAATTTCATAATTTACTTTCCTATAGCCCGAATCACCTCATACGGCCCCCTGCCATTTAGCACACAGTTTTGACTCTGATGAGGGAAGTAGCAGCATTACCTTGTCCCTGGTGAAAGGTTGAATCCGTGCATTTTGTTGTAATGCTGCTCTTGTCGGTGCTGAGCCGATCTGAGGTTGTCTCGGGCCAAACGACCGACCAAATCCAGGCGATCTCTGGTAGGAGCACATACTTCACTACATTTTAGGCGAGCCTTTGTGCTCCTCCCCCCTCTCTCAGCAGGTCGAGAATGCCGCGAGGCTGCCGGCCGTACAGGAGCTCAAGGGGAGAACCCGTTGAACTCTGCGGCACTTCTCTCACTGCAAAAGGAGGTAGGGGAGAAGTGATGCCCAATGTTTTTGCTCTTGTGTTACAAATCGCCTCAGCATCGACTTTAAGGTCTGATTAAAGCGTTCCACCAGACCGTCCGATTGTGGATGATAAGCGGGCGTCCTGATGGGACGTATTTTAATATTTTGTACACCTGCTGTAGCGTATTGGACAAAAAATTAGTTCCGTGATCGGTCAAAATCTCCTTGGGGATCCCTACTCTAGCCATAATCTGGGCTAACTCGGTGGCTATTGCAGCGGCACTAGTGGACCTCAATGGAACTGCCTCCGGGTATCGCGTTGCATAATCCACCACTACTAAAATGTGCGTATACCCGGAGTCAGAAGGTAGCAAAGGGCCGACTATGTCCATTGCAATGCGCTCGAAAGGAGTGGAAATAATCGGCAGTGGGACCAAAGGGGCGGGGCGCACTCGACCCGGCGCTACTCGCTGGCAGTCTGGGCATGTGGCTACATATTTCGACACATCAGTATGAAGACCTACCCAATAGAATCGAGCCAATATCCGTTCCCTCGTCTTCTCGGCTCCGAGGTGCCCCGCAAAAGGGATATCATGCGCCAGCCTCATGACCTCCAGCCGACAAGACGGGGGAACCAATAATTGTGTTACAGGCTGTCCTGTGCCCGCGGCTAGGTTTACCCTATACAGTAATTGCCCCTTGATACTGAAGTGTGGATATACTAGCGCCCCAGCGCCGTCAACATCCTTACCTTCAATGGACCGGACCTGTCCCCAAGCGTGCACCAGTGACGGGTCGTTATGTTGGCCCCACACTAGGTCCGCTTGAGTACCACGGGTCCGGTACATTGAGAGGGGCTGGAATAACCTCTGCTCTAGTCGGTCCAGTAACCTCGCTCTCTCGGTCACACTGCGTCCCCCTCCCTTCGACTGGCGTTTATTACCATTGCAGCACTCTCCCACCAGACCCCAGCCTTGTCTCAACAACGCTCCCTCCCATTTTGCGGTCCGTCTCTCCTTATTCGTTTTTCTAGGACGGAAAGAGGGGAAAACATTTCAGTGAAAAGGAAACACATCACCAATCCGTTCCTTTTTTTTTTTTTTTCTGCCACGTTTACGTGTGTGGCTGAGACTGCCATTATTTGCATCAATTCTTTGAATTTTGGCCAGTCTCGGCCCAGAATAACTGGGTGTGGCAACCTTTCGCCACCCGACTACAAGGTGACGTTTTATCGGTCCTACCGATAAATATACTTTAAGGTGGGGTATGCCGCCGTGTCTCCATGGATACAGGAGATGGCCACCTGACCTTGCGGCCGCCCACGACACACCGCCCAGGAGAGCTGTCCTAATTAAGGTCTGCTCACACCCTGTGTCCACTAATGCGTGGGTTTTCATTCCCTAACACAACATTAATCAGACAAGGCCCCTCCCGACCATTTTCCCCACGCTTACCAGTTTCAGGTGCCCAATTGCACGTGGCCCGTCACACTCCATGGCAGCGGGGCATGACCTGGCCAGATGTCGGCTGGTGGCACCTAAAACAGATAGGAGGGACAGAGGGGCATAGGTTACAAATCTGTCCCGCTGCTGGTATGGCAACGGGGCAGGGCAGCACCTCTACCCCAGCTGGGGGCCAACCTTGGTCTCCATGGGGGAGGCAAGGGGCCCAATGGGGTCGGTGCTCTGGGAGGTCGGGGTCCCTGGAGCAGGGGGGGTGGTGGTGATGGTGTTGGAGGAGAGGGGAGAGAGAGCTCGGCTGCTCGAAGGGCAGGGGCTGACAGGATCCCGATCCGGGCAGAGGTCAGGGAGTCTTCAAAATCTTTCAGCCAATTTGACCGCCTCCTCCAGGGTGTCGGGGTTGTGGCGCCGTATCCACGCCTGGGTCTCGGCGCCGACCACATGGCAGAACTGCTCTACCACAATGGCTTCCCCCATCTGCTGGGCGGTCTTCTTCGGGGGTCAGCCAATGCACCATGTGGTCGCGACAACCTCTCCGCAACCACCCTGGGCGTGTCTCCGGGCTCGGTACTCTAAAACCGCGCCCGGTGGGTCTCGGTAGTGATGTTTAGCGGCGGAGGATAGCCTGCTTGACCAGGTCGTACTCGGTGGCGTGCTGGTCATTCATTGCTTGGTAGGCTGCCTGAGCCTCCCCAATCAGGCAGGGTCCCAACTGGCTGGCCCAGAACTCCAGCGGCCAAGCCGCCGCGTAGCCAACCATTTCGAACGCCACACCAAACACGCCTCCGGGTCATCCTCCGCCGACATTTTCATTGCCCGTGCCTTCGGGGCGACATCCAGCGGTGTTGTGGTAGGGGTCGTCGCTGCAGCCACGGCCAGCCCTACCGTTCAATGAGCGCTGCATAGCGCTCCTCCCTCCTCTCTCCTCTGCGTCGCGTCTGCTCTCCAGTGCCTGCAGCAGCTCCGCCAGTGCGTTGCGGTCCATGATCCGTGTTCTGACACCACGTGTGGCAAAGTGGGTGGTAAGGGGAACAGGTGTAGCGGTGATGCGATGCAGGAGTGACAGACAGACAACGATAATTTGGTGAACAAGTGTTTATTGTGCTGTTTCCAGGTCTGGCGACCGTCAAATAATAAATCCCCGGCAGTACACAACAATGTGTAAAGCACGGGGAGCGTGAATAATCCCACACAGTCCTGAACAGAAAACAAATGCACGGTCACCAGTCCTGGGTGAACTCAGTCGTGCAGGTGCTCTGTGCAGTGGTGCTCCGGATAGTGCTTTTGTGGCGACAGCTCCGGAGGTGTGCTTTAACTGTCTAGTAGTGCGAAAAAAAGACAGACAATTATAGACAGACAGAAATAACACACAACACGTAACACTTATTCTTTTTATATTTCTGAGAGCTCCTCTCTCAGTCCTTCTCTCCTCCTGTTTAACCCAAACGAAGGAAAAGAACAGCGTTACCCTGGCCCCTATATGTAATCCCGCATGATATCTAGGTAAGCGGTTGCAGCTGCCTTATTACTTGCAGCTGCCCCTCGTTTACCTGTCAAATCAATACGGTCTTACAACAGAGTCTCGCTTCCTTCCAGGCTGACCCGCTTCCGGCCCGGAAACGAACTGTCAGGCCAGCCCTTCCAGATACTTCTCCTCCCGTTCTTTAGCGCCCTCACAGGTCGGGAGGAAGATTTATCACCAGAACTCATTGTATTTCTGTCACAATTACATACGAAGTGCACCTGAACAGAAAGAACGACACATGAGCAGCACGCTGGGGGCTGAACTGCACTGTACATTACATACGAAGTGTACCTGAACAGAAAGAACGACACATGAGCAGCACGCACAGGGGCTGAACTGCACTGTACATTACATACGAAGTGCACCTGAACAGAAAGAACGACACATGAGCAGCACGCACAGGGGCTGAACTGCACTGTACATTACATTACATACGAAGTGCACCTGAACAGAAAGAACGACACAGGAGCAGCACGCACAGGGGCTGAACTGCACTGTACATTACATACGAAGTGCACCTGAACAGAAAGAACGACACATGAGCAGCACGCACAGGGGCTGAACTGCACTGTACATTACATACGAAGTGCACCTGAACAGAAAGAACGACACATGAGCAGCATGCACAGGGGCTGAACTGCACTGTACATTACATACGAAGTGCACCTGAACAGAAAGAACGACACATGAGCAGCACGCACAGGGGCTGAACTGCACTGTACATTACATTACATACGAAGTGCACCTGAACAGAAAGAACGACACATGAGCAGCACGCACAGGGGCTGAACTGCACTGTACATTACATACGAAGTGCACCTGAACAGAAAGAACGACACAGGAGCAGCACGCACAGGGGCTGAACTGCACTGTACATTACATTACATACGAAGTGCACCTGAACAGAAAGAACGACACATGAGCAGCACGCACAGGGGCTGAACTGCACTGTACATTACATACGAAGTGCACCTGAACAGAAAGAACGACACATGAGCAGCACGCACAGGGGGGGCTGAACTGCACTGTACATTGCACTGTACATTACATACGAAGTGCACCTGAACAGAAAGAACGACACATGAGCAGCACGCACAGGGGCTGAACTGCACTGTACATTACATACGAAGTGCACCTGAACAGAAAGAGCGACACATGAGCAGCACTGGGGGCTGAACTGCACTGTACATTACATACGGTGCACCTGAACAGAAAGAACGACACATGAGCAGCACACACAGGGGCTGAACTGCACTGTACATTACATACGGTGCACCTGAACAGAAAGAGCGACACGAGCACACATGGGGCTGAACTGCACTGTACATTGGGGGCACCTGAACTGCACTGTACAGCACGCGACAGGGGCTGAACTGCACTGAAGTGCACCTGAACAGAAAGAACGACACAGGAGCAGCACACACAGGGGCTGAACTGCACTGTACATTACATACGAAGTGTACCTGAACAGAAAGAACGACACATGAGCAGCACGCACAGGGGCTGAACTGCACTGTACATTACATACGAAGTGTACCTGAACAGAAAGAACGACACATGAGCAGCACGCACAGGGGCTGAACTGTACTGTACATTACATACGAAGTGCACCTGAACAGGAAGAACGACACATGAGCAGCACGCACAGGGGCTGAACTGCACTGTACATTACATACGGTGCACCTGAACAGAAAGAACGACACATGAGCAGCACGCACAGGGGCTGAACTGCACTGTACATTACATACGGTGCACCTGAACAGAAAGAACGACACATGAGCAGCACGCACAGGGGGCTGAACTGCACTGTACATTACATACGAAGTGTACCTGAACAGAAAGAACGACACATGAGCAGCACGCACAGGGGCTGAACTGTACTGTACATTACATACGGAAGTGCACCTGAACAGGAAGAACGACACATGAGCAGCACACAGGGGCTGAACTGCACTGTACATTACACACGAAGTGCACCTGAACAGAAAGAACGACACAGGAGCAGCACGCACAGGGGCTGAACTGTACTGTACATTTAGGAAAGTGTTTTGACTAGCGTCCTCCAATCTGGCAAATTCAACCCCTTATTTAATTTTGCTTTCAATCTTCAGTGTATTGCACATCTCGAGTGTATTTGGGGTACAGTGGGACTTTTCTCTTTTCCCTCTCTGCCTCTCACATATTTCTACACTTGTATTAAATGAATGGCAGACAATCCAACTCAGTGAAGCACCGGTTGGCGATTTTTTTTTTTTTTTTTTTTTTTTTTTTTTTTTATCACAGCTGATTGCATTATATCCCATAACTGATTGCACATACTGTTAACTTTCTTACACACACGTGTAATTTACTGACAGATAACGGCAGCCTTGTTCTTTTCAATTTTATTTAATATACAACCAAAAAACGATGTGAATTTCCGTCATGCTGTAAAGTATGAAAGATGGTCCTGGTTGCTTTTGCACACACGTTACATTTCAAACAATACTTTCATTTATTATGGAGAAAAGGTTAAGTGCAAATCAGTGTTAAATGTATTATGTAGCTGATTTATCTGTGCCATTGAGTTAGGGTTTGCTTTGTATACATTATAAATCTAAATATTATCAGGCATTAAGTAAATGATTTATCTGTGCCATTGAGTTAGGGTTTGCTTTTTATACATTAGTTAGCATGGCATTTAATTTAGTTATACCTATTTTTTTTATAAAAAAAAACAATGTTAACTGTTTATATTGTTAATTCCATTATTATTGATATTTAGGACATGTGCAAAGCAATAACTTGCATAGTATTGATTTGAGACACCTCTGTGTGCAGAGCAATAACTTGCATAGTATTGATTTGAGACACCTCTGTGTGCAGAGCAATAACTTGCATAGTATTGATTTGAGGTACCTCTGTGTGCAGAGCAATAACTTGCATAGTATTGATTTGAGGCACCTCTGTGTGCAGAGCAATAACACATAGTATTGATTTGAGACACCTCTGTGTGCAGAGCAATAACTTGCATAGTATTGATTTGAGGCACCTCTGTGTGCAGAGCAATAACTTGCATAGTATTGATTTGAGGCACCTCTGTGTGTACAGCAATAACTTGCATAGTATTGATTTGAGGCACCTCTGTGTACAGCAATAACTTGCATAGTATTGATTTGAGACACCTCTGTGCGCAGAGCAATAACTTGCATAGTATTGATTTGAGGCACCTCTGTGTGTACAGCAATAACTTGCATAGTATTGATTTGAGGCACCTCTGTGTGCAGAGCAATAACTTGCATAGTATTGATTTGAGGCACCTCTGTGCGCAGAGCAATAACTTGCATAGTATTGATTTGAGGCACCTCTGTGTGTACAGCAATAACTTGTATAGTATTGATTTGAGGCACCTCTGTGCAGAGCAATAACTTGCATAGTATTGATTTGAGGCACCTGTGTGCAGAGCAATAACTTGCATAGTATTGATTTGAGGACACCTGTGTGCAGAGCAATAACTTGCATAGTATTGATTTGAGACACCTCTGTGTGCAGAGCAATAACTTGCATAGTATTGATTTGAGACCCCTCTGTGTGTAGAGCAATAACTTGCATAGTATTGATTTGAGGCACCTCTGTGTGCAGAGCAATAACTTGCATAGTATTGATTTGAGACACCTCTGTGTGCAGAGCAATAACTTGCATAGTATTGATTTGAGGCACCTCTCAAAGCAGAGCAATAACTTGCATAGTATTGATTTGAGGCACCTCTGTGTGTACAGCAATAACTTGCATAGTATTGATTTGAGGCACCTCTGTGCGCAGAGCAATAACTTGCATAGTATTGATTTGAGGCACCTCTGTGTGCAGAGCAATAACTTGCATAGTATTGATTTGAGGACACCTCTGTGCGCAGAGCAATAACTTGCATAGTATTGATTTGAGGCACCTCTGTGTGTACAGCAATAACTTGCATAGTATTGATTTGAGGCACCTCTGTGTGCAGAGCAATAACTTGCATAGTATTGATTTGAGGCACCTCTGTGCGCAGAGCAATAACTTGCATAGTATTGATTTGAGGCACCTCTGTGTACAGCAATAACTTGCATAGTATTGATTTGAGGCACCTCTGTGTGTACAGCAATAACTTGCATAGTATTGATTTGAGGCACCTCTGTGTGCAGAGCAATAACTTGCATAGTATTGATTTGAGGCACCTCTGTGTGCAGAGCAATAACTTGCATAGTATTGATTTGAGGACACCTCTGTGTGCAGAGCAATAACTTGCATAGTATTGATTTGAGACACCTCTGTGTGCAGAGCAATAACTTGCATAGTATTGATTTGAGACCCCTCTGTGTGTAGAGCAATAACTTGCATAGTATTGATTTGAGGCACCTCTGTGTGCAGAGCAATAACTTGCATAGTATTGATTTGAGACACCTCTGTGTGCAGAGCAATAACTTGCATAGTATTGATTTGAGGCACCTCTGTGCAGAGCAATAACTTGCATAGTATTGATTTGAGGCACCTCTGTGTGTGTACAGCAATAACTTGCATAGTATTGATTTGAGGCACCTCTGTGCGCAGAGCAATAACTTGCATAGTATTGATTTGAGGCACCTCTGTGTGCAGAGCAATAACACATAGTATTGATTTGAGGACACCTCTGTGTGCAGAGCAATAACTTGCATAGTATTGATTTGAGACACCTCTGTGTGCAGAGCAATAACACATAGTACTGATTTGAGACCCCTCTGTGTGTAGAGCAATAACTTGCATAGTATTGATTTGAGGCACCTCTGTGTGCAGAGCAATAACTTGCATAGTATTGATTTGAGACACCTCTGTGTGCAGAGCAATAACACATAGTATTGATTTGAGGCACCTCTGTGTGCAGCAATAACTTGCATAGTATTGATTTGAGGCACCTCTGTGTGCAGAGCAATAACACATAGTATTGATTTGAGGCACCTCTGTGTGCAGAGCAATAACACATAGTATTGATTTGAGGCACCTCTGTGTGCAGAGCAATAACTTGCATAGTATTGATTTGAGGCACCTCTGTGCAGCAATAACTTGCATAGAATTGATTTGAGGCACCTCTGTGTGCAGAGCAATAACTTGCATAGTATTGATTTGAGGCACCTCTGTGTGCAGAGCAATAACTTGCATAGTATTGATTTGAGGCACCTCTGTGTGGAGAGCAATAACTTGCATAGTATTGATTTGAGACACCTCTGTGTGTACAGCAATAACTTGCATAGTATTGATTTGAGGCACCTCTGTGTGCAGAGCAATAACTTGCATAGTATTGATTTGAGGCACCTCTGTGTGCAGAGCTATAACTTGCATAGTATTGATTTGAGGCACCTCTGTGTGCAGAGCAATAACTTGCATAGTATTGATTTGAGGCACCTCTGTGTGCAGAGCTATAACTTGCATAGTATTGATTTGAGGCACCTCTGTGTGCAGAGCAATAACTTGCATAGTATTGATTTGAGACACCTCTGTGTGCAGAGCAATAACTTGCATAGTATTGATTTGAGACACCTCTGTGTGCAGAGCTATAACTTGCATAGTATTGATTTGAGGCACCTCTGTGTACAGCAATAACTTGCATAGTATTGATTTGAGGCACCTCTGTGTGCAGAGCTATAACTTGCATAGTATTGATTTGAGGCACCTCTGTGTGCAGAGCAATAACTTGCATAGTATTGATTTGAGGCACCTCTGTGTGCAGAGCTATAACTTGCATAGTATTGATTTGAGGCACCTCTGTGTGCAGAGCAATAACTTGCATAGTATTGATTTGAGACACCTCTGTGTGCAGAGCAATAACTTGCATAGTATTGATTTGAGACACCTCTGTGTGCAGAGCTATAACTTGCATAGTATTGATTTGAGGCACCTCTGTGTGCAGAGCAATAACTTGCATAGTATTGATTTGAGACACCTCTGTGTGCAGAGCAATAACTTGCATAGTATTGATTTGAGACACCTCTGTGTGCAGAGCTATAACTTGCATAGTATTGATTTGAGGCACCTCTGTGTGCAGAGCAATAACTTGCATAGTATTGATTTGAGGCACCTCTGTGTGCAGAGCTATAACTTGCATAGTATTGATTTGAGGCACCTCTGTGTGCAGAGCAATAACTTGCATAGTATTGATTGAGGACACCTCTGTGTGCAGAGCAATAACTTGCATAGTATTGATTTGAGGCACCTCTGTGTACAGAGCAATAACTTGCATAGTATTGATTTGAGGCACCTCTGTGTGCAGAGCTATAACTTGCATAGTATTGATTTGAGGCACCTCTGTGTGCAGAGCAATAACTTGCATAGTATTGATTTGAGGACACCTCTGTGTGCAGAGCAATAACTTGCATAGTATTGATTTGAGGCACCTCTGTGTGCAGAGCAATAACTTGCATAGTATTGATTTGAGGCACCTCTGTGTGCAGAGCTATAACTTGCATAGTATTGATTTGAGACACCTCTGTGTGCAGAGCAATAACACAGTATTGATTTGAGGCACCTCTGTGTGCAGAGCTATAACTTGCATAGTATTGATTTGAGGCACCTCTGTGTGCAGAGCAATAACTTGCATAGTATTGATTTGAGGACACCTCTGTGTGCAGAGCAATAACTTGCATAGTATTGATTTGAGGACACCTCTGTGTGCAGAGCAATAACTTGCATAGTATTGATTTGAGGCACCTCTGTGTGCAGAGCAATAACTTGCATAGTATTGATTTGAGGCACCTCTGTGTGCAGAGCAATAACTTGCATAGTATTGATTTGAGACACCTCTGTGTGCAGAGCAATAACTTGCATAGTATTGATTTGAGACACCTCTGTGTGTACAGCAATAACTTGCATAGTATTGATTTGAGGCACCTCTGTGTGCAGAGCAATAACTTGCATAGTATTGATTTGAGGCACCTCTGTGTGCAGAGCAATACCTTGCATAGTATTGATTTGAGGACACCTCTGTGTGTACAGCAATAACTTGCATAGTATTGATTTGAGGCACCTCTGTGTGTACATCAATAACTTGCATAGTATTGATTTGAGACCCCTCTGTGTGCAGAGCAATAACTTGCATAGTATTGATTTGAGACACCTCTGTGTGCAGAGCAATAACTTGCATAGTATTGATTTGAGGCACCTCTGTGTGCAGAGCAATAACTTGCATAGTATTGATTTGAGGACACCTCTGTGTGTACAGCAATAACTTGCATAGTATTGATTTGAGGACACCTCTGTGTGTACAGCAATAACTTGCATAGTATTGATTTGAGACACCTCTGTGTGTACAGCAATAACTTGCATAGTATTGATTTGAGGCACATCTGTGTGCAGAGCAATAACACATAGTATTGATTTGAGGCACATCTGTGTGTGTAAGCAATAACTTGCATAGTATTGATTTGAGACACCTCTGTGTGCAGAGCAATAACACATAGTATTGATTTGAGGCACCTCTGTGTAGAGCAATAACTTGCATAGTATTGATTTGAGGCACCTCTGTGTGCAGAGCAATAACTTGCATAGTATTGATTTGAGGCACCCTGTGTGCAGAGCTATAACTTGCATAGTATTGATTTGAGGACACCTCTGTGTGTACAGCAATAACTTGCATAGTATTGATTTGAGGACACCTCTGTGTGCAGAGCAATAACACATAGTATTGATTTGAGACACCTCTGTGTGCAGAGCAATAACTTGCATAGTACTGATTTGAGGCACCTCTGTGTGCAGAGCAATAACTTGCATAGTATTGATTTGAGGCACCTCTGTGTGCAGAGCAATAACTGCATAGTATTGATTTGAGGACACCTCTGTGTGCAGAGCAATAACTTGCATAGTATTGATTTGAGGCACCTCTGTGTGCAGAGCAATAACTTGCATAGTATTGATTTGAGGCACCTCTGTGTTTAGAGCAATAACTTGCATAGTATTGATTTGAGGCACCTCTGTGTGCAGAGCAATAACTTGCATAGTATTGATTTGAGGCACCTCTGTGTGTAGAGCAATAACTTGCATAGTATTGATTTGAGGCACCTCTGTGTGTAGAGCAATAACTTGCACAGTATTGATTTGAGGACACCTCTGTGTGCAGACCAATAACTTGCATAGTATTGATTTGAGGCACCTCTGTGTTTAGAGCAATAACTTGCATAGTATTGATTTGAGGCACCTCTGTGTGCAGAGCAATAACTTGCATAGTATTGATTTGAGGCACCTCTCTGTGTGTAGAGCAATAACTTGCACAGTATTGATTTGAGGACACCTCTGTGTGCAGACCAATAACTTGCATAGTATTGATTTGAGGCACCTCTGTGTGCAGAGCAATAACTTGCATAGTATTGATTTGAGGCACCTCTGTGTGCAGAGCAATAACACATAGTATTGATTTGAGGCACCCTGTGTGCAGAGCAATAACTTGCATAGTATTGATTTGAGGCACCTCTGTGTGCAGAGCAATAACTTGTATAGTATTGATTTGAGGCACCTCTGTGTGCAGAGCAATAACTTGCATAGTATTGATCTGAGGCACCTCTGTGTGCAGAGCAATAACTTGCATAGTATTGATTTGAGTCACCTCTGTGTGCAGAGCAATAACTTGCACAGTATTGATTTGAGGACACCTCTGTGTGTACAGCAATAACTTGCATAGTATTGATTTGAGGCACCTCTGTGTGTAGAGCAATAACTTGCATAGTATTGATTTGAGACACCTCTGTGTGTACAGCAATAACTTGCATAGTATTGATTTGAGGACACCTCTGTGTGTAGAGCAATAACTTGCATAGTATTGATTTGAGGCACCTCTGTGTGCAGAGCAATAACTTGCATAGTATTGATTTGAGGCACCTCTGTGTGCAGAGCTATAACTTGCATAGTATTGATTTGAGGCACCTCTGTGTGCAGAGCAATAACTGCATAGTATTGATTTGAGACACCTCTGTGTGCAGAGCAATAACTTGCATAGTATTGATTTGAGACACCTCTGTGTGCAGAGCTATAACTTGCATAGTATTGATTTGAGGCACCTCTGTGTGCAGAGCAATAACTTGCATAGTATTGATTTGAGACACCTCTGTGTGCAGAGCAATAACTTGCATAGTATTGATTTGAGACACCTCTGTGTGCAGAGCTATAACTTGCATAGTATTGATTTGAGGCACCTCTGTGTGCAGAGCAATAACTTGCATAGTATTGATTTGAGGCACCTCTGTGTGCAGAGCTATAAACATAGTATTGATTTGAGGCACCTCTGTGTGCAGAGCAATAACTTGCATAGTATTGATTTGAGGACACCTCTGTGTGCAGAGCAATAACTTGCATAGTATTGATTTGAGGCACCTCTGTGTACAGAGCAATAACTTGCATAGTATTGATTTGAGGCACCTCTGTGTGCAGAGCTATAACTTGCATAGTATTGATTTGAGGCACCTCTGTGTGCAGAGCAATAACTTGCATAGTATTGATTTGAGGACACCTCTGTGTGCAGAGCAATAACTTGCATAGTATTGATTTGAGGCACCTCTGTGTGCAGAGCAATAACTTGCATAGTATTGATTTGAGGCACCTC
Source organism: Huso huso (assembly GCA_036884735.1). Lineage (NCBI taxonomy): Eukaryota > Metazoa > Chordata > Actinopteri > Acipenseriformes > Acipenseridae > Huso > Huso huso. The sequence continues at coordinate 39,964 of JAHFZB010000340.1, forward strand.
TGTGTGCAGAGCTATAACTTGCATAGTATTGATTTGAGACACCTCTGTGTGCAGAGCAATAACTTGCATAGTATTGATTTGAGGCACCTCTGTGTGCAGAGCTATAACTTGCATAGTATTGATTTGAGGCACCTCTGTGTGCAGAGCAATAACTTGCATAGTATTGATTTGAGGACACCTCTGTGTGCAGAGCAATAACTTGCATAGTATTGATTTGAGGACACCTCTGTGTGCAGAGCAATAACTTGCATAGTATTGATTTGAGGCACCTCTGTGTGCAGAGCAATAAACATAGTATTGATTTGAGGCACCTCTGTGTGCAGAGCAATAACTTGCATAGTATTGATTTGAGACACCTCTGTGTGCAGAGCAATAACTTGCATAGTATTGATTTGAGACACCTCTGTGTGTACAGCAATAACTTGCATAGTATTGATTTGAGGCACCTCTGTGTGCAGAGCAATAACTTGCATAGTATTGATTTGAGGCACCTCTGTGTGCAGAGCAATACCTTGCATAGTATTGATTTGAGGACACCTCTGTGTGTACAGCAATAACTTGCATAGTATTGATTTGAGGCACCCTGTGTGTACATCAATAACTTGCATAGTATTGATTTGAGACCCCTCTGTGTGCAGAGCAATAACTTGCATAGTATTGATTTGAGACACCTCTGTGTGCAGAGCAATAACTTGCATAGTATTGATTTGAGGCACCTCTGTGTGCAGAGCAATAACTTGCATAGTATTGATTTGAGGACACCTCTGTGTGTACAGCAATAACTTGCATAGTATTGATTTGAGGACACCTCTGTGTGTACAGCAATAACTTGCATAGTATTGATTTGAGACACCTCTGTGTGTACAGCAATAACTTGCATAGTATTGATTTGAGGCACATCTGTGTGCAGAGCAATAACTTGCATAGTATTGATTTGAGGCACATCTGTGTGCGAAGCAATAACTTGCATAGTATTGATTTGAGACACCTCTGTGTGCAGAGCAATAACTTGCATAGTATTGATTTGAGGCACCTCTGTGTGTAGAGCAATAACTTGCATAGTATTGATTTGAGGCACCTCTGTGTGCAGAGCAATAACTTGCATAGTATTGATTTGAGGCACCTCTGTGTGCAGAGCTATAACTTGCATAGTATTGATTTGAGGACACCTCTGTGTGTACAGCAATAACTTGCATAGTATTGATTTGAGGACACCTCTGTGTGCAGAGCAATAACTTGCATAGTATTGATTTGAGACACCTCTGTGTGCAGAGCAATAACTTGCATAGTACTGATTTGAGGCACCTCTGTGTGCAGAGCAATAACTTGCATAGTATTGATTTGAGGCACCTCTGTGTGCAGAGCAATAACTTGCATAGTATTGATTTGAGGACACCTCTGTGTGCAGAGCAATAACTTGCATAGTATTGATTTGAGGCACCTCTGTGTGCAGAGCAATAACTTGCATAGTATTGATTTGAGGCACCTCTGTGTTTAGAGCAATAACACATAGTATTGATTTGAGGCACCTCTGTGTGCAGAGCAATAACTTGCATAGTATTGATTTGAGGCACCTCTGTGTGTAGAGCAATAACTTGCATAGTATTGATTTGAGGCACCTCTGTGTGTAGAGCAATAACTTGCACAGTATTGATTTGAGGACACCTCTGTGTGCAGACCAATAACACATAGTATTGATTTGAGGCACCTCTGTGTTTAGAGCAATAACTTGCATAGTATTGATTTGAGGCACCTCTGTGTGCAGAGCAATAACTTGCATAGTATTGATTTGAGGCACCTCTGTGTGTAGAGCAATAACTTGCACAGTATTGATTTGAGGACACCTCTGTGTGCAGACCAATAACTTGCATAGTATTGATTTGAGGCACCTCTGTGTGCAGAGCAATAACTTGCATAGTATTGATTTGAGGCACCTCTGTGTGCAGAGCAATAACTTGCATAGTATTGATTTGAGGCACCTCTGTGTGCAGAGCAATAACTTGCATAGTATTGATTTGAGGCACCTCTGTGTGCAGAGCAATAACTTGCATAGTATTGATTTGAGGCACCTCTGTGTGCAGAGCAATAACTTGCATAGTATTGATTTGAGGCACCTCTGTGTGCAGAGCAATAACTTGCATAGTATTGATTTGAGTCACCTCTGTGTGCAGAGCAATAACTTGCACAGTATTGATTTGAGGACACCTCTGTGTGTACAGCAATAACTTGCATAGTATTGATTTGAGGCACCTCTGTGTGTACAGCAATAACTTGCATAGTATTGATTTGAGGACACCTCTGTGTGTACAGCAATAACTTGCATAGTATTGATTTGAGGACACCTCTGTGTGTAGAGCAATAACTTGCATAGTATTGATTTGAGGCACCTCTGTGTGCAGAGCAATAACTTGCATAGTATTGATTTGAGGCACCTCTGTGTGCAGAGCAATAACTTGCATAGTATTGATTTGAGGCACCTCTGTGTGCAGAGCAATAACTTGCATAGTATTGATTTGAGGACACCTCTGTGTGTAGAGCAATAACTTGCATAGTATTAATTTGAGGCACCTCTGTGTGCACAGCAATAACTTGCATAGTATTGATTTGAGGACACCTCTGTGTGCAGAGCAATAACTTGCATAGTATTGATTTGAGGACACCTCTGTGTGCAGAGCAATAACTTGCATAGTATTGATTTGAGGCACCTCTGTGTGTAAAGCAATAACTTGCATAGTATTGATTTGAGGCACCTCTGTGTGTACAGCAATAACTTGCATAGTATTGATTTGAGGCACCTCTGTGCAGAGCAATAACTTGCATAGTATTGATTTGAGGACACCTGTGTGTGTGGAGCAATAACTTGCATAGTATTGATTTGAGGCACCTCTGTGTTTAGAGCAATAACTTGCATAGTATTGATTTGAGGCACCTCTGTGTGCAGAGCAATAACTTGCATAGTATTGATTTGAGGCACCTCTGTGTGTAGAGCAATAACTTGCATAGTATTGATTTGAGGAACCTCTGTGTGCAGAGCAATAACTTGCATAGTATTGATTTGAGGCACCTCTGTGTGTAGAGCAATAACTTGCATAGTATTGATTTGAGGACACCTCTGTGTGCAGAGCAATAACTTGCATAGTATTGATTTGAGGCACCTCTGTGTGTACAGCAATAACTTGCATAGTATTGATTTGAGGCACCTCTGTGTGCAGAGCAATAACTTGCACAGTATTGATTTGAGGCACCTCTGTGTGCAGAGCAATAACTTGCATAGTATTGATTTGAGGCACCTCTGTGTGTACAGCAATAACTTGCATAGTATTGATTTGAGGCACCTCTGTGTGCAGAGCAATAACTTGCACAGTATTGATTTGAGACACCTCTGTGTGTACAGCAATAACTTGCATAGTATTGATTTGAGGCACCTCTGTGTGTACAGCAATAACTTGCATAGTATTGATTTGAGGCACCTCTGTGTGCAGAGCAATAACACATAGTATTGATTTGAGGCACCTCTGTGTGCAGAGCAATAACTTGCATAGTATTGATTTGAGGCACCTCTGTGTGTACAGCAATAACTTGCATAGTATTGATTTGAGACACCTCTGTGTGTACAGCAATAACTTGCATAGTATTGATTTGAGGCACCTCTGTGTGTACAGCAATAACTTGCATAGTATTGATTTGAGGCACCTCTGTGTGCACAGCAATAACTTTCATAGTATTGATTTGAGACACCTCTGTGTGTACAGCAATAACTTGCATAGTATTGATTTGAGGCACCTCTGTGTGTACAGCAATAACTTGCATAGTATTGATTTGAGGACACCTCTGTGTGTACAGCAACAACTTGCATAGTATTGATTTGAGGACACCTCTGTGTGTACAGCAATAACTTGCATAGTATTGATTTGAGGCACCTCTGTGTGCAGAGCAATAACTTGCATAGTATTGATTTGAGGCACCTCTGTGTGCAGAGCAATAACTTGCATAGTATTGATCTGAGGCACCTCTGTGTGTACAGCAATAACTTGCATAGTATTGATCTGAGGCACCTCTGTGTGTACAGCAATAACTTGCATAGTATTGATTTGAGGCACCTCTGTGTGCAGAGCAATAACTTTGCACAGTATTGATTTGAGGCACCTCTGTGTGCAGAGCAATAACTTGCATAGTATTGATTTGAGGCACCTCTGTGTGCAGAGCAATAATTTGCATAGTATTGATTTGAGGCACCTCTGTGTGCAGAGCAATAACTTGCATAGTATTGATTTGAGGCACCTCTGTGTGCACAGCAATAACTTGCATAGTATTGATTTGAGGCACCTCTGTGTGCAGAGCAATAACACACAGTATTGATTTGAGGCACCTCTGTGTGCAGAGCAATAACTTGCACAGTATTGATTTGAGGCACCTCTGTGTGCAGAGCAATAACTTGCACAGTATTGATTTGAGGCACCTCTGTGTGCACAGCAATAACTTGCATAGTATTGATTTGAGGCACCTCTGTGTGCAGAGCAATTTGATTTGAGGCACCTCTGTGTGCAGAGCAATAACTTGCATAGTATTGATTTGAGGCACCTCTGTGCAGAGCAATAACTTGCATAGTATTGATTTGAGGCACCTCTGTGCAGCAGAGCAATAACTTGCATAGTATTGATTTGAGGCACCTCTGTGTGCAGAGCAATAACTTGCATAGTATTGATTTGAGGCACCTCTGTGCAGAGCAATAACTTGCATATATTGATTTGAGGCACCTCTGTGTGAATGCAGAGCAATAAACATAGTATTGATCTGAGGCACCTTCTGTGCAGAGCAATAACTTGCATAGTATTGATTTGAGGCACCTCTGTGTGCACAATAATTTGCACAGTATTGATGTTGAGGAAACTCTGTGAAATGCAGTCATGGAAAAACTTGATCTATAAAAATTAATTTAACCTCTGTGTGATCAGCAATTTTAATCTGTATAATTCCTTTAAGAAACATTCGAAATTGTCATGAAAAACGCTGCATTCTACTGAAAAATTAATTTAGCTTTTTCAGATCAGTTTCTTTTGTACTCTATTAATAAACAATGAGATTAATAAACAAAGCATTGCACTAAATTACAAGCCTTTCAGAGTAACACAGTGACAACAATGTCACACACTCAAAGCATTTACAATGAGAATCCTGCCCAGTAACACAGTGACTGCTCCGACACACTCAGTTACAATGAGACAATACAAGGAACACACTGACTGCTCCGACACACTCAGTTACAATGAGACAATACAAGGAACACACTGACTGCTCTGACACACTCAGTTACAATGAGACAATACAAAGGAACACACTGACTGCTCTGACACACTCAGTTACAATGAGACAATACAAGGAACACATTGACTGCTCCGACACTCAGTTACAATGAGACAATACAAGGAACACACTGACTGCTCCGACACACTCAGTTACAATGAGACAATACAAGGAACACACTGACTGAGACACACTCAGTTACAATGAGACAATACAAGGAACACACTGACTGCTCCGACACACTCAGTTACAATGAGACAATACAAGGAACACACTGACCGCTCCGACACACTCAGTTACAATGAGACAATACAAGGAACACACTGACTGCTCCGACACACTCAGTTACAATGAGACAATACAAGGAACACACTGACTGCTCCGACACACTCAGTTACAATGAGACAACAACAAAGGAACACATTGACTGCTCCGACACACTCAGTTACAATGAGACAATACAAGGAACACATTGACTGCTCCGACACACTCAGTTACAATGAGACAGACAATAAGGAACACACTGACTGCTCTGACACACTCAGTTACAATGAGACAATACAAGGAACACACTGACTGCTCTGACACACTCAGTTACAATGAGACAATACAAGGAACACACTGACCTTCTGACACACTCCAGTTACAATGAGACTCTGAACACACTGACTGCTCTCAGTTACAATGAGACAATACAAGGAACACACTGACTGCTCCGACACACTCAGTTACAATGAGACAATACAAGGAACACACTGACTGCTCCGACACACTCAGTTACAATGAGACCATACAGAGCCAGTATGAAGCTGATTGAAGTTGAATGAATAGAGGAAGAGAAGCTTACTTCAGGTATTGTCAGTGGGATGCAGCACGGCTCTAGTGCTCCAGTCACCGCTCTGACCGTCTCCTCAGTGAATGTGTCCTTTCTGCTCTTCAGATCTGAAAATGTGTTTTAGTTCAAGGAGAACAAAGATTTTTTTTTTTTCATGTATTATTTGCTTCAGTTCACTTTCACAGATGTATACTGTACTATGAGATTACAGGAATACAGATTAAGATACTGTGAAAGGAGTCGTTCAAGAGGAGGGGACAATTTCACCCCAGGTGATCAAGGAAGTGCAACACTATCTGAAAGCAAGGCTTGTAAACCCGTATTGTAACCTCGTGTAGTACCAGATATCCTGCATCAAAATAAAAACGTGTTTCTTTCAGGTAGCAATATTAAAAACCCTGTGTGACGCTCCACAGCACGAGTTTGGAACTGAGGTCTCCTCAGTGTTTCAAATGATACCAGCAGAATAAAACTAGTGAAGAAACAAAGGTACACTTCATTGAAAGAATGTTTAAACATGATTTCAAACACATTAAGAAGGACAGAAAGCCGGTTTCCATGCGTGTCATGTAAGTGTGAAAATGGCAGAGTCACTGTATGAACGTTTTGGAATGCGCTGCTTTTACAATCATTACGGTACACGTGCACGCACTCCACTCAGTGAAATAATAATTGTTTGATACTGAAAATATATTTGATCTCGTTTATAAAAAAAACTTACCTGATTGCTAGTTTCTAAGTTCCACGCGGTCTCACGAATAGAAACAAAACATGCACGACAAAAATAACCAGACCGCCAAAGACAATATTTACTCGCTAGATGTTTTCAACACGAGCTCAATCTGTCTGTCAAACCCGCCACTCGTGCAGCACTGAGCCCGCGGCACGGAGACTGCAACTGAGGAGATATGAATAAAAACAAACGCGCTGACACAGACACGCCGCTTCACAAATACAACACACACACACAAAAAACAATGCGCTCCTACCACACTACAACCCGGACCTTTCAAAATAATACAATATAACAGCGCTCTGTAGTTTATAAACACATTGTAGAGCTCCATGCAGACTCTCTCACCTCCTCTCTGCTCTCCCTCAGTGTCTGAACGGATAAAACAACGCGCTCCTACCACACTACAACCCGGACCTTTCAAAATAATACAATATAACAGCGCTCTGTAGTTTATAAACACATTGTAGAGCTCCATGCAGACTCTCTCACCTCCTCTCTGCTCTCCCTCAGTGTCTGAACGGATAAAACAACGCGCTCCCTACCACACTACAACCCGGACCTTTCAAAATAATACAATATAACAGCGCTCTGTAGTTTATAAACACATTGTAGCGCTCCATGCAGACTCGCTTACCTCCTCTCTGCTCTCCCTCAGTGTCTGAACGGGTCTGTCTCCCACAGAACGAGGAATATACCAATCACAAAATACACATTGAACAGCGCGGTTTAACAATTCATCTAATATGGACCGCAAAGGGAATTCTGATACCGGAGAACTTTTAATTAAAATAAACATCATTTTCAATTGTAACACCGTAAACGAGCTGTTTGTAGCTGTAGTTTTTTTCCAGTGAATACAATTTTGATTCAGGTAACCCCTCCTCCATGCCGGAGTTGGTACAGCCTTTTATCACCCGGGACGCTGTGTCTGGAGGCAGCAGCGCCGATGCAGAGAGTTTTTCGCGGATATGTAATCTGTGTTTTGTACAGATATTGTTATTTTCCGTCTTTTCTTCAGAACAAGATGTTTAAACACTAACTGTATAGGCCTGATAATGTTTTTAGACGTATATTAAGTTAATTCAAGTTGAGCGCCGTTGTCACAAACAGATCCACAATGGCGCAGGCATGGGCGCAGTTTCATAGCTTTCTCTTCGCTCGTCTTGGAGGTTCAGTGCGTGTGAACTTGTTTTTGGTAAATACAGCACAGGGTCGCAGAAAGGTCATTCTTACGAGTAAACCTCCAGGCAGTAACCTCTGCTATTTCTACCACATACTTTTATTTAGTTTCTCTTAAACTGTATTATTGTCTCCTGTTCTTTATACAGGACAGTATTCCTCCCTGCTGTCCAGCGGCACAGATTTAGAATCTTCCTCAGACTGCGCTGCGAACTAAACCAGGCAACAGAGCCGCCTCCACAGCAGCAGAAGAGTCACCAGCAATGAGACACGCCAAGGGTGCGCTGCTCTGTGAGACTCGAGGGCCGCGATTATCAAAGCGCTTCCTCCAGGCTTTAATTAACTGCTATTGATTTTAAAAGGACAAGACATCATGTTAATGTTACAACATGAAAAACTAAACACACGGAGGCGCTGAAGAGGGCTTGAAATACAGTGTATTACTCAGCTGTTTGGTTCTAGTTTTGTAAAATGAACAGGTGGTTTACCTCTTTAAAATAAATAGGAGTTCATTAAAGACTGGCGTGAAAAGCTTTGAAAAGATGTCCTGAGGTGTCTTATTGTGATTAAAAAGCGTCCCATTCCACAAGAAAAACCTGAGAGGTGTTAGAAAACTAAAGCTCTTTTGAATGAAATGCTTTTTATTATATGAATAACTACCCAGTGGAGTGACAGAGCAGGTTAATAAACTAAATGTATTGAATGAATAATGAAATTAGATCATATATGTCAGAGAGTGAGAGGTTTGTATTAAACAGTCCAATTACAGTATTTTTAAAATGTTTGAGTAGTTTAACTGCTTATGACTGCGAGATTGGAAACAAAGGTAAATATTCTCATACAATACTCTGCATTTATATTACTGCTCCCAACAGTACTTTCGGTAAAGCTGTATTTGGGTCTGTAGTCGTTGTCCCGGTCTGTACCAAGTGTATTCATTCAGGAGAAGCAACACAAGTGAAGGTGAATAAGCAGCCTACAGAATGTGTGCATTGCAGAAAGCGTTTATTATTAAAACATGACGAGACATCTCTCAGGTTTCATTAATAACACCAATATTCTCTTTGACTGGCGTTAGGTTGTAACCCTTCAAAAGTTACAAACGTCAAATTTGCAATGCTTCAATGTATCCAGTAGGTGGCACCAAAACACTGTTCAGCTTTTACATTGTACAGTTTAGACTGCATTGGTTGATAATGTACATTCCTCCTTGAATGAGTTCAGTAAAAGGGGCGGACCTAGATATTTCAAACAGCATTACTGATATTTTTGTGATACAATACACACATAAAAAACAATGTGCTCCACAATATAAAGCATTCTTTAATTCTTAGTTTAAACTGCTGCATAATAAAGTGAATGTACACAAACATTTGTGTTTAGTGTTTAAGTCTTCTAATAATTAGATTATTATGTTTAACCCATTTATCTTTTAAATGATACCTACAATCTTCTACTGTGCTACTAATGGGAACATTTAAAATGAGTTGATGGATGATCTAAAACAAAATCTTTGTTGTTTTGTGAAACGTAATTAACTCTCATTCCTGTTTCTGTAACCTCTGTAAATCACCTCCTCACCCAGTTCATTGCTCTGTGTGTGTAATCTCCATGCCTGCAATGGTAATGGCTAGAGTTAAAACCTCCTCACCATTGCTCCTCACCCAGTTCATTGCTCTGTGTGTAAATCTCCATGCCTGCAATGGTAATGACTAGAGTTAAATCACCTCCTCACCCAGTTCATTGCTCTGTGTGTAATCTCCATGCCTGCAAATGGTAATGACTAGAGTTCAATCACCCAGTTCATTGTTCTGTGTGTAATCTCCCATGCCTGCAATGGCATGACTAGAGTTAAATCCTCCTCACCCAGTTCATTGCTCTGTGTGTAATCCATGCCTGCAATGGTAATGACTAGGTTAAAATCACCTCCTCCACCCAGTTCATTGCTCTGTGTGTGTAGTCCACGCCTGCAATGGTAATGACTAGGTTAAATCACCTCCTCACCCAGTTCATTGCTCTGTGTGTGTAATCCCATGCCTGCAATGGTAATGACTAGAGTTAAATCACCTCCCCACCCAGTTCGACTGCTCTGTGTGTGATCTCATGTCTGCAATGGTAATGACTAGGGATAAATCACCTCCTCACCCAGTTCATTGCTCTGTGTGTGTGTAATCCATGCCTGCAATGGTAATGACTAGAGTAAATAACCTCCTCACCCAGTTCATTGCTCTGTGTGTAATTCCATGCCTGCAATGGTAACACTCCCAGTTCATTGCTCTTGTGTGTGTAATCATGCCTGCAATGGTAATGACTAGAGTTAAATCACCTCCTCACCCAGTTCATTGCTCTGTGTGTAATCTCCATGTCTGCAATGACTAGAGTTAACCTCCCTCACCCAGTTCATTGCTCTGTGTGTGTAACTCCATGTCCTCAATGGTCACCCGGTTCATTGCTCACCCAGTTCATTGCCTCTCCATGCCTGTAATGGTAATGACTAAGTTAAATCACCTCTCACCCAGTTCATTGCTCTGTGTGTGTAACTCCATGCCCACAATGGTAATGATTAGGATTAAATCACCTCCTCACCCAGTTCATTGCTCTGTGTGTAATCTCCATGTCTGCAATGGTAATGACTAGAGTAAATCCCCCTCACCCAGTTCATTGTTCCAGTATTGTAATCTCCTATGTCTGCAATGGTAATGACTAGGTTAAATCACCTCCTCACCCATTTAAATCCTAGTGGTCAGGTGTAACCTTTTCATTTTCTTTATTTAAAACATATTCAGATGCTGCAGTAATTTAATGTGCCCAGCAAATCAATATAAGAGGTGTGTAAATACTAGGTTACTGTAGATATAGATGAATCACTTCTCCTTTTGCAGTCAGTCAGCTCTGTGTTCATTTCTTGAGAAGGAAATACGTGTCTGTGGTTAGTGAGGAAGTGAAGGAAGGCAGGCATTTTGGTGTGCCTGAATACTGGAATGCAGCCCTGCACCTGTTAAACTGCCAAGAGGGGATTCTGAAGGGAAGTTGATTATTATTTATTATTTATTTAGCAGACGCCCTTATCTAGATCAACTTACAATTGTTACAAGATATCCCATAATTTTTTTTGTACAATTAACCATTTACAGTTGGGTTTTACTGGAGCAATCTAGGTAACTACCTTGCTCAAGGTACAGCAGCAGTGTCCCCACCTGGAGATTGAACCCGACCTCTGGTCAAGAGTCCAGAGCCTAACCACTACTCCACACTGCTGCCCTGGGTGGGCAGAGCAGTTTTATACTAAATTTCTACCCTCAATCATCTTTAGATGACGGTCTGCCTCTGCTCAACAGAAAGTTAATTGTAAAAGAAAACCATGGTAAGAACATGGCAAAATAAAGACAATTCTAGATAAGTTTGATATTTATGATGATAAACTGATTATATATACACAGATTCATGTAGAAAGGAAAGAGATAGACAAAACCAATTAAAATAAAACCTGAAAAGTCTTCATTAGATAAATATTCACCCTGTTTGTATTGGGAATGGGTTTCTTTGGGAATCTATATAAAAGATGTCTCAAGGTTCTTGCACAGTTTTGACATGTTGGGTTGGGTTTGACAGTGTGATCTCATTAATGTGCAGGTTAATACAGCACCTTCACATCAAACGAGCAGGACACAGAGACAGAGCAGCTACTCCACTCACTAGTAATGGGTAGCACACATCTCAGTGATTTTTCAAAATGTTCTTTCATTTCTTTATTTTTCTATTCCTCTGAAGGTGGTGGATTGGAGACCAGTCTCTTTACATGTCTCCACAGAGCAGGGATAACAAGCAGAGCCAATGGGGCTTATGGAATAGTTTGTTTGTTTAAAAATAAGCGTAATACAAGTATTTAAAAAGATTCTCAAGCCCATTAGATCATTGGTCAGCCTGACTTGTATTTTCTTTATAAAACGGCAGACTGTAGTCCATCAGCAGACCTCAGTGTTGTGACTCTACTGAGGATAGTCCTTATTATTGTTTCCATAGTGTAACATGTCCTGGACGTAAGGCAATGGGTCTGTACTGCCAGTTTGTTGTATCTTCCTAGATATTGTTACCATATTGATGAGCCTCCTGACAGCGGTCTGTCCTTATCGACACATCCTTTGTAAATCATTGTACTTATTGTTGTTTATAAATGGATATAACTTAACACTGGCCATTTGGAAACCCAGGTGAACTGAATGGTTAATAATCCTTTTAATTGGGTCTATAACTTAAAATCATTAACAAAGTTTAAAATAAATCAATAAATGTTCTGCAATTCACTGTGAATAGAAAAAAAGAACAAGCAAAAAGAACAGTTGTTTTGCATTATCCGTTGAATCAAAGCCGCTCCACAGCACACCGCCAGTCCTGTAACAACCTTTGATTCAAATATGATCGTAAAACACTCGAGATATAACCACATGGGGGAAAGCAGCCTGTCTGCAAATCAATACTGGTGTCCTGCCTTTCACCTTGCTGCGGAGGCTCAGATTGCTCTAGGGGGGAGGGCAAATAGGTGCTGCACTGGTTTTAATGTTAATGTTTAAGAACTTTCTTTTAGTATTTCTAAATGTAGCACTATTGAGTGTGTAATAGTTATTGGTGGCTATTGTTAATGCATCAGGATAGTCTGTCACCTTTCTGTGGAGGCCTGGGTCTAAATCTGGATGGCTAGGTGGTGCTGTGGGGTTATGTTAATGCACTAGACTAGCCTGGCATTTCTCTGAGGCCTGGGTTCCAAATCTGCACATATTGGCCAGGGTGGTGCTGTTGGTTAATGTTAATGCACTAGACTAGCCTGGTCTTCTCTGAGGCCAGGTTTAATCTGGATGGCTAGGTGGTGCTGTGGGTTAATGTTAATGCACTAGTTCTAGCCTGTCATCTTTCCTCTGGAGGCCTGGGTTCCAATCTGGATGGCTAGTGGTGCTGTGGGTTAATGTTAATGCCACTGACTAGCCCGTCACCTTCTCCTGGAGGCCTGGGTTCCAATCTGGATGGCAGGTGGTGCTGTGGGTTAATGTTATTGCACTAGGACTAGCTTGGCATCTTTCTGTGGAGGCCTGGGTTTGGGCTAGGTGGTTCAGGTATGTGTAGGTAAAGTGTCAGATTTACTGAAGATATTTTTTTTGTTTCAGCAAATTATTTGTAAATACTGATTACTTATCATTTTTTTTTTATAGTGTAACACTAGTCATATTGAAAACCTAGGGGACCAATTGAATATGTTTTTTATGAAACTGTGTATTTCCCAGGATTCATATGTGAAGGTTTTTCTTTAATTGTTGATAGTTAATTAGTTAATGCCACGATCATCAAAAATCAGGTTGTATTGGAATGTGTTTCTTTTAGAATCTGCAATAAAAGATGTCTCGATGTCTTGCACAGTATTGATTTGCATGTTGGGTTGGGTTTGATAGTGTGATTATCATTAATGTGCAGGTGTTACAGCAGCACCTTCACATCGAATGAGCAGGACACAGAGACAGAGAGTAGCTACTACCCACTCACTAGGAATCGGTAAGCACACATCAGTGATTTTTCAAATGTTCTTTCATTTCTTTATTTTCATTCCTCTGGGACATGGATTCGAGACCAGTCCCTTTATGTCTCCACAGAGCAGGGATAACACAAGCAGAGGCAATGGGAGCTTATGGAACATTAGTTTGTTTGTTTAAAATAAGCGGCTTAGCCACAATTGATATGTAAAACTTCTCATTAGTTTGATCAGTCTGACTTGTATTTTTTTATTTTCGTGCAGATTGTAGTCCAGCGGCAGACCTCAGTGTTGTGACGTGTCGATGATGATAGTCTTGTATTGTTTTATAGTGTAATATGTCCTGGACGATAAAGGCTGATAGGTCTGTACCTGCCCCAGGTTTGCTGTATCACCCTTCTTAGATATTGTTACCATATTGATGAGCCTCCTGGACAGCGGGTCACCCCCTGTCCTTATTTCCACCAAATCTTTTGTAAATCATTTTATTTCTTAGCAGACACCCTTATCACATTATTTTTTACATGCAATTACATTATTTTTTACACTATTTTTACATACAATTACCCATTTATACAGTTGGGTTTTTACTGAGCAATCTAGGTAAAGTACCTTGCTGAAGGGTATAGCAGCAATGACCCACCTGGGATTGAACCCACACGACCCTCCGGTCAAGAGAGTCCAAAAGCCCTAACCACTACTCCACACTAGTGATTTTGAAACCCTTGTGAACTGTCTGAATAGTTAAATAATGCCTTAATTGGGCCTATGAATAAAAATTAGATTTCAAGCCGAAAAAAAAAAAAAAAATGTATTAATCTCGATTAAAAAAAATTATCTTAGTTAATCTCAGTTTTAATTGCATATTAAATTGTCACAATTACTACATCCATTAATTTAAATGTGTTTTATTACTGATGCTATTGTTTTATTATCATAACTGTAAATAAATTGTTTAAAATGTATTTATTTAACCAGAAATGTACCCATTGAGACCACCTCAAAATGTACTAGGGGCAATAATTTAAAAATTACAAATACAACCAACACAATAAAATGTGGTTCAAGCTAATCAAGCATAACAGAGATCAGAAAACATAATACATAGGATATCTTTTTAAATGTGACAGAACTGAAATAAATTAGTTTTTTTAATAAAATTATAAATATGTATTTATAGTGTTAATTTCAGGAAATGAACTGTTAATTGTGAAGAATACAAAAAAACACTGTCATCATATCCAAAAACTGCAACTAACAATTGTCAGGCTTTTTACATACTACATGAAAACTCATTTATTATCATGATCATACTTTGATATGGGCTTGAAGCTTATCCTGCATTTCTATTAAACTGGCGGTTTAGTTTGATGATGTTATTGTCTGTAGCTGAAGAGCTGCTCGTATTTGAGAGATGAAGGCGTGTTCAGCACGCAGCAGACTAGATGTACTCGTGTGATACTGGAACTCACTTTGACAGTAGACAAGTGGCGCTTTTCTGTCCAGTGAGCCGTCAAAAAAAAAATCATTCATTTTTAGTGCTTTGCTTCATTAAGAGGTTCAGTATTCTTCTATTTAAACAATAACTGCACCAGTGACACTCAATACCATGCTGCCACGGCCGGGATTGAAGCACGTGCCGAAAAGCAAAAACACAGCAATGCGATTAACGCGCGTTAAAATAATTAATCTCTAAAAAACATTTACGCGTTAATCGCAGTAGTTAATCATGATTAATTGACCATACTTAAAATCATTAAAAAGTTGAAAAAAATGAATAGTCTATAAGCCCTTCGCTTGTGGATCCTGGATACAAAGTGTTAAAGGTTCTGTGGTTCACTGCGAATAGAAAAAAGAACAAGCAAAAAAGAACAGACTGTTTTGCATTATCACATTTGAATCAAAGGGCCCACAGCAGACCAGTCTGTGGCTCGCTTTGATTCAAATGTGATCATGCTAAACACTCTGATATGCTATGGGGAAAGCAACTGTCTAAATCAATATGGTGTCCTGCCTTTCACCTTGCTGTGGAGGCCTGGGGTCCCGAGCGGGGGGGCGGGGGCTGGGTGCTGCACTGGGTTTATGTTAATATTAAAAAATACTTTCTTTTTAGTATTTCTGAATGTAGCACTATTGAGTGTGTAATAGTTATGGGTGGCTATTGTTAATGCATCAGGATAGTCTGTCACCTTTCTCTGGAGGCCTGGGTTCAATCTGGATGGCTAGGTGGTGCAGTGGGTTAAATTCACCTCTACAACACACATGGTTATACATTTTATATGTTTTGCTAGAATATAATTTGTTTAATTAGTGCAAGAAAAGTGTCCTAATACACAGTTTTGGAATGGTATCTAAACTGAATAATTTCAGTAAAGATAATTATTTGGACAGAGACAGACATAAAGAGGTCAGTGATATAAAACTGCAGTTTGTTTCTTTTCAAACAAGAAGGAATAATAATAATAATAATAATAATAATAATAATAAAATCAGTTCCAAATGATGCATATTACATTACTGATTCTTACTGCAGTATGTCATATTGTAAGTATATAACTCCACTGAACAGAAATAATTGCAAAAGTACAGTAATCCGTCATATCTGACTGTGTAGACCAGAGTAGATTGGATATGCAAAAAAGTGGATGAATGAACTGTTTTAAATACTCATTACACAGCTGTAACAATTATTATTCACACAATTTTGTTTTGAGATTCAGCTTTATTAGGGAGCTCCCTAAATACCTTGTTTAGAAAGATATTAATGTTTATGATAGAGTAGCCGTCTGCCGCGGTGGATCGTGCATTCACTGCTGGAGGACAGGCAGGAGATCAAGACAGAGGTTGAAGTGTCCTTCGCAGGCTTAACAGGACGGTTTGCCATATCAACACACTGAACAGCTCACGTGACACTCACCAGCAATGGCAGTGCATGGAACACATACAACACAGTGTAACAAAACTGGGTGGGATCTGCAATCTTGAACTAATCTTCTGTTCAATAATAAACTAACGTTGCTGAAGAGCTTGATCATGGCGGATTACTCAGGTATCTAAACTATGAGCCAAAATTAAACCAAAAATGAATAACTGTTTAAGTTATTATGCCTCATGCTTTTAAAACAGAAACAGTTTTGCCAGTGCGTATATTTTATAAATGCATGTATAAAACTGTGTAAAGTAAACCTTTAGTTTGTTGTATTTACTTTATCATCATATCCCAGTTCTTATTGAAATATGTAGATTTTTCATACAGTTTTTGGATCAGGTGTTGTTCTTTAGAATGGAGATGGTTGTAGATCTGTTTTATGTCTGTTCAAAGCGGTCGCACAGGCATCGTTAAAGTTTGAAATGAAGGTCCTGTTTAAAGTCGATTTTACAAGCAGCTCAAAGGGGAGTGAAACCCCACCAATATGCATGAAAATGTTTATGTGGTCGGATTGACTCAACAAACCCTGAGAACGGGGTAGCAATTAATGAATACTTTTGAGATACAGAGCGGCGCTTTCATTCTTCTTTTAATGATTAAGATACTTTTATACACCTGTATCTCAGTATAGCAAATTAAAGAACCATGCTTGTATAGATTCATATAGCACCATTTTTAAAATTCAAATCGCGAATTCATTATCATATTGTTTATTAATTTATTAAATAATATGATATTGTAATTAATAAAGCACTTGGCCAATTTAAGAAGGACAGTGTTGTAATTCCCGCAAAAGGAAACCATTACCACACGGTCACTGTTGCCTGGGTGTGAAAAAAGATGACAATGGTTTCAACAATGATCGCAATGCACACAACGCATCAGACTGCCAAAAACCTGCGATTTCTTACATGATCTTTCTAGAGAGAGTGGACAGAGCCATACAACATGAAGAATCAATGTTCTCAGCACTACTGTTCAAATTTGTCCCCACGTCTCAGCCTCAGGTACAGCGTTGCTGTCCCCGTCCCAGCCTCAGGTGCAGCGGTTTTGTCCCCACGTCTCCAGCCTCAGGGACAGCGGTTGCCGTCCCCACGTCTCCAACCTCAGGGACTGGCCCGGTTGCGGTCCCCACGTCTCCAGCCTCAGGGACAGCGGTTGCTGTCCCCCGTCCCAACCTCCCAGCCTCAGTTTGCTGTCCCCACGCCCAGCCTCCCAGGGACAGCGGTTTGCTGTCCCCACGTCTCAACCTCAGGTACATGTGTTGCCGTCCCCACGGCCCAGCCTCTGGGACAGGCGAGTTGCTCCCCACATCTCCAGCCTCAGGGACGGTGGTTTGCTGTCCCCACGTCTCAACCTCAGGGACAGGGGTTAGCATTTTCATTTTGATTTATGTAAAATAAATCAGCGATTAAAAAAAATACATACTTGCTAGCGCTCTTTCTTCTGTGCTTTTTGGTGTCTCAAGTGTTGTAATTAATCGATACATCATTATTGATTACATATTGGTGAATCGATGCATCATATTAGGAACCCAGTTTTGAAGTCTCCTATTGCCGGTCGGTATTAAAACCTTGAGTGTGTGAGAGTTCTTTTTTAAATGCTAGTACGGTAGATTAGCGCGTTGCTAGGATACACATTTTAGGCTACATTCTCGCTGGACAAGCCAAATCAGGAAGTAGTCTGTTGTATCACGTTTTCTTCATTTAAAAAAAGGCAAAACGTTTATTTTTTTTACTTTTTATCTATTAAATCTACCGATTTGCTTTTGTTTCAAAGCATGTTGTGTTTAAATATATGGCAATATTATATAAAAGCTGCATTTAGTACGATAGTTAAAATTGGTCAGGATTTGTGAGATTAATTCAAATGTTTGCTTTGCTTTTGGACATAAGATGTTAACAGTAATGAACAACCATAGTTCAGATAGATATTAGTGTAGCGATCTGTGTAATTGGCCTATGAATGTATTCCCTTTTGTTTTCTATTGTCTGTGATGTTAATGCCATTTGTATTGTGTTCCATTCCACAAACAAATCTATGTTGCTGTCGCTATTAAAACTGTTAACTTATCTGTGCTTTTATGTAGGAAGTTTAACAGTAACAAAATGTTGGTTGACAAACAAGCTAAATAATAACATGATCCTGTCGACAGTTTTTTAAAAGAATATTCCTAAATGAAAATGATTTTGTAAAGAAATGAATACATTTTATACGTTTATTCATACCAAAAATGACTTCTTTGAAATGTCACTTGTGCTGAATTAAAATAAACATAGTGTCCATGATCATTTATATGGTGCCATTTTAAAATTCAAAACGGAATTATCCCCATATTCCATATGGTTTATGAGTTTATTAAAATGATATGATATTGCATTTCTAGACATTGCGTTATGTGTTGTTTTTTGTATATTATTAATTTATTTATATATTTGTATATTAATATCATATTATATTTGTTATTATAGCATATTCTATATATCACCAGATCATATAGCACCATTTTAAAATTCAAATGAATTCATTATCCCTATATTGTTTATTAATTTATTAAAATAATATGATATTGTAATTAATAAAGCTAATTTGCCAATTTCCAAAGCATGACAGTGTTGTAATTTCCCGCAAAGGAAAAAACCGTAGCCACGGTCACTGTTGCCTGGTGTGAAAAGATGAGCAATGGTTTCAATGTAATGATCGCAATGCACACAATGCATCAGACTGCCTAAAACCTGCCAGATTCTTACATGATCTTCTAGAGAGAGTGGACAGAGCCATACAACATGAAGAATCCTGCTCTCAGCACTACTATTCAAATGGGTCCCTCTTCAGCCTCAGGTACATGGGTTCCCCACGTCTCCAGCCTCTAGGGGACAAGGGGATTAGCATTTTTCATTTGATTTGGTGTAAATAAATCCAGCGATTAAAAAAATACATACTTGCTGTGCGTCTCTTTCTTCTGTGCTTTTTGGTGTCTCGGTGCTGTAATTAATCGATACATCAATTATTGATTACATATTGGTGAATCGATGCATCAAATAGAACCCAGTTTGAAGTCTCCTGTTGCGGTTTGCATTAAAACCTTGAGTGTGAGAGTGCGCTTCTTTTATGCCAGTACGGTAGATTAGAGCGTTGCTGGATACACACTTTAGGCCCTCATTCACGCTGGACAAGCCAAATCAGAAGTAGGCCTGTTGTATCACGTTTTCTTTCATTTAAAAATTAAGGCAAAACGTTTTTTTTTTTACTTTTTTATTTTTTATCTATTAAATCTACAGATTTTTGCTTTTGTTTCAAAGCATGTTGTGTTTGGATTATACAATATTATATAAAAAAAGCTGCATTTAGTCGATAGTTAAATTGGTCAGGGATTTGTGAGATTAATTCAAATGTTTTTGCTTTGCTTTTGGACATAAAGATGTTAACAGTAATGAAACAATAGTCTGGATAGATATTAGTGTAGAAGCGATCTGTGTACCGTTTGCGTAATGTATTCCCTTGTTTCTATTGTTCAGACAGCATGCCATTGTGTCTTCCCGTTCAGTTACCTGTAGTTGAGCTACCTGCACGGCATGGTGCGCCCTGGTCCCCTGTCAACATTATTGTTAGTGTGCCCATTGGTCCCAGGTAACGGTTGTAGGATAGCTGTTCGCCTGGCACCCGATTGATAAAGGGCGCTCATTGGGGTCGGTCGAGGCCGTGCTCGAGTGGTGGGTTCGAAAGATCCCATGAACCCGCAAGCAAAGCACAAGTTCATTGCGTGAAACGCTACATTATACCTGAAACCATATCATTATGATGGTTACATTTAAACATCATCAATAAAATGATGACAAATCAACGGATATAACACATCATATCAACACAGTAATACGAACACCAGGCTTAATGAACAATTAAACAAACTGTTTATTTTCAATTCACCACTATAAAGCACTACCTCAAAAACGAAAACTATAATAAAAATAAACATTTCAAAACTAGTGTGTAAACATCTATGTACATACGAAGTGCGTAAAAATAAGTATTTAATTTCAAATGAAAGTAGTATACTTTCTTCATGGGTGTCTCTTCAGCACTGAACCAGGCTGGAGTTGCAGCAGTCTGCTGCTTTGCAGCAGGATGGAAATGCCTGCCGGCCACTGATGATATATTTCCTGCGTACCTTGTACAAACAGCGAAATTGGTGGCCGCCAGGCCCCGCAGAGACAACAACAGGCTTGTGTATTTTATATATATATATATATATATATATATATATATATATATATATATATATATATAATTAATATTGTAGGTTATATCCAAAGTAAAACATGTATTGTAAAAGCGTCAGCGAAGGCTTTGGCTACCCCAGGTGGAAGGGATTATTATAACTTTTTTTGGGATGCCGCTCAAACGCCATCAGGTATTTAATAAATGTATTTAGGAAAAGTCAATAGAACAGACTATCATGATTCTTTCACACACGCAGAGTAATTTACATTTTAAAAGTGAAAACCGTCAAATGACTGCCATGGTGGGAACTTTTGACTGCTCCTTTAAAAATACATGCTTTTAATTTGAATATAACATACTATATATATATATACGTCGTTGTTAACTTTACCGACCAGGCAGCTACCACCTTCGCTGTTTTGCAGTTGCTGAATACAGCAGGAATATATCAGTAGAGTTTCATCTGAAATATAGCGCCACAGCCGGGCAGAAGACATCAGAAAACTGCAAAGCAGCAGTTCAACCTGGATTCAGCATGAGTGACACGTAGAGAAAACTCCAGTTACTTACTTTTGTTTTTAAATTACAAATGCATATATTTTTTATGTTTTGTATGTATATATAGATGCTTAAACACTACTTTAGAAATGTTTATTATAGCCATTTTTCAAAGTAGTAGGTTTGTGGTATGTTAGAAAATAAACCTTTATGTTTAATTGTTCATTTAAATATGGGTTTCGCCGTAGATGTTTGATATGATCGCGGCACATATTTTTTCTTTTATTTAATATTGATGTTATTTAGATAACCGTTGCTAATGACTCATGCTGGTTTTAGGTGTGCGTAGAGCAACCATCGGCGTACTGTTAAAGGGACTGCGTTGGTTTTAGGTGCGTGATAACCACAGCGGTTGTAGTGTTAGCGGACTGCGTTATTTTAGGTGCGATAACCACGGCGCGGTTCTTAGTTAAAGGGACTGGCGTTATTTTAGGTGTGCGATAACCACGGCGGTTCTCGTAGCAAGGGATCATGCTGGTTTGCGTGTGCGATAACCACGCTACCTTGTGTTAAAGGGATCATGCGAGCCGGTGGTGTAAGGTGATAACGGCGTTCGTATAAAGGGACCGCTGTTTTAGGTGAGCAATCACGGCGTGTTCTGGTAGTTAGCGACCGTTTGAGTATGTGGCAACCACGGCGTGTTCTCGTTAAAGGACTGTTATTGCGCGGCAAATCACCGTGGTTCTCGTGTTAGCGACCGCTGGTTTTAGGTGTGTGCGCGAGCAACCACGGTGGTTCTCGTTAAAGGGACCGCGTTTTAGGTAGCGATAACCAATGTGGTTCTCGTGTTAAAGCGGGATCAGCGGTTTTAGGTGTGCGACACGGCCGTTTCGTAAGTTAAAAGGACCGCGTTGGTTTTAGGTGCGCGATAACCACGGCGCGTACTGCAGTTAAAGGCACATCCGATGCGGACGCATTTATTCTTTCCAGTTTAAAACCAAATCCGCTTTTTTAATATGTTCCAACTAACGCACTTCTATTTTGTTAACTATTATGAACAACCACCCATCTACTGAATCAGTCGTATTGAATGGGACATTGTCACAAAATCATCCCATAGGAATGGGCCACAGGTTCTAATTGTAGAGTAGTCCGGTCAATAATGGACGCCGGATGGTAGCCGCTAGAGGGCACTGAACAAGCTGTGTTGAAATAATAATAGTAACCAATAGTAACTCAGTTAGTTTAGGGGTAGAGATTAGGTTTAGGGTGAGATTAGGCTTAGGTAGATTAGGTTGTCAGAATAGGGTTAGCTATTAGGTACCTATTCATTCCATGGGATGATTCTTGTTGATCATCACGTCTCCATTCAATTGACTGATTCAATCAGATCGCCGCTTAAACAGTGTTTTAAGCGCTGTTCACATTCTGTACAGTACACAGTTTGTTTCATAGAATATACCCGCATCAAACCACTTTCTGTCCATCACTTTTCATCGCACATACAGATACAGATGCGATATTCTGTCCTCACTTTTCAGTACCGGTACAGTACAGACATATTCTGTCCTGTAACCACACCGTACAGTACAGATACAGATGATATTTGTCCTAATCCTCACTTCTTTCAATACCGCACAGCACAGATACAGATGATATTCTGTCCCACCTCACTTTTCAATACCGCACAGTGATACAGATGCGATATTTCGTCCTAATTCACTTTTCACACCGGCCAGCATGATACAGATGCGATATTCTGTCCTAATTCACTTTTCAATACCCTGCACAGTACACAGACAGATGATATTCTGTCCTAACTCACTACACCGGTATGCACAGATACAGATGCAATATTCTGTCCCAACTCACTTTTCGCACCAACAGTACAGATACAGATGCGACACCTTCCAACTGCGTTAACCGACAGTGTTCAGGTTCGCCCATGACGACCGCTTGTCACATCTGTTAGAAGTGATCCGTTGTTTCACAGCACATGTTCTCCTATCCTGTCCATGTACAGTGTTTTGTTTTGCCTTCTTGTTCATTTCAATTAAATCGGATATTGCAGGTTTGACTGTAATGTTATAAAACATTACCGTGAAAGCACCAATATCATGAACCTGAAGAAAGCAATGCAGATGAGGAATTGTTATGTGTTTAAGTACGGGCATGCATCAAACTCTTCACGCTGAACACCTAACTGAACAAATGAAATATTCAGTTCTAATTACATTGCTTTCTTCAGCACTGTGGTATCACAGAGCTATCAAATATATTATGGTGTTTATTTGTAAACAGTCTTGAACATGGAACACATATGCAATGTAATTCTTCAGCACACGTAACCGAAGCACAACAA
>JAHFZB010000341.1:0-63496 GCA_036884735.1 Huso huso
AATTTAATAAGAGATGCATGTTTATTTGCAAAGGAGAGGGGACTCCCTTTATGCCTTATTAATATAGATCAGGAGAAAGCATTTGACAGGGTGGACCAAGAATATCTGTTTAAAGTCTTTGAATATATGGGATTTCATTCAGTATTTATTAAATGGATTAAAATGCTTTTCCAAGAGGTCAGGGGTAGGGTGGTGGTCAATGGGTTATTGTCACCGACATTTCAAGTAAATTCTGGAGTAAGACAGGGGTGCCCTTTGTCTCCGCTGTTGTATATATTTGCATTAGAACCGGTATTAGCAAAAATAGGGAAATCAAAGCAGATAACAGGGGTGATAATTCGGTTCAGGACAGCAAGAGGTGAAATTAGTAGCCTACATGGACGATGTAACTCTGATGTGCAGAGATAACTATTCTGTTCATAAAGCTTTAGATATTATGAGGCTATTTGGGAGAGCTTCTGGTTCTAAAATTAATACAGAGAAGAGCCATGCCATGTGTATGGGGGAGTGGGAAGGTAAAGAGGAAATTGAGAGGGTGTTAATAGTGGAGGAGGAGGGGGTAAAGATTTTAGGGGTGGTGTTTGATAGAGAAATTAACGGTATAAAGAATTGGGTGGAAGTTTTAAGAAAACTAAAAATTAAAACTGAATATTGGAAATTGAGAAATTTGACACTAGAGGGAAACTATTGATTGTTAAAATGATATTGATGCCAATTTTATTATATGTGGCAAGGGTGTTCCCACCCAACTTGGTGACGAGTAGAACAATAATTAGGCACTTGTTCCAATTTTTCTGGGGGAGGAAGATTTGAAAAGGTAAAAGGGAAACGGTAATGGTGCAGAGAAACCAGGGGAAAAGGTTTTCCAAATGTTATTTATGTTTTATGGGTGTATTTTGTATGTTACACAATTAATGCAGCATTGAAATGAATAAAAAATACAGCTTCTTTGCTAGGTTTTATTTTGGTCAGTCTTTGAGGAAAATGGGTTTAATGAAACTGACACATACAGTGCCTTATAGTGATGAAATGCCTTTTTATACAGGAAAACAATGAGCTTTATAGTGCAAAATAGCCTGTGTGAGAAGATGCAAGGAATTGGTCAGCAAAAGAATTAATAAAAAGAAAGAGATAAGTGGAAAACTGTGCAGAGTCGGGCTCTTGAATGACAGTGCCTCGGAAACCATATGGGAAAATGTAAATTATTCAAGGCTAAATAATAGACAAAAAGATTTGGCATGGTTATCAGCGCATGGGAGGTTGCCATGTAAGGAACAATCCAACACTTTGAATGTGTTATTGTTGAGTTTAACATATCTTGGTAGAATCATAATGTCCGCAGGACTTGTTTTTCTCGGGTTTTAATAACAAGCTTCATGTGTGGCCGGTTAGCTCAGTTGGTTAGAGCGTGGTGCTATCAAACGGACTGAAAACACGGATCGCATTAATTGCGATTGGTTTGATACCAATAGGCTTACATAACAGGTATTGTGTATAGACAATGTCATATACACAGAAATGAACACGGACAGTGTTTATTAAGGGCTGACTCATTTACATGTTCGAGAGTTCTAGGTGTACTGGACAAATCTACTGGATTTCTTTCCATGTCGTAATTGTGCCGCTTGTGATAATGCGTTTGCGTTTTACAAGCCATACAACGTAAAAAAAAAAGGACAGTGTCTTACAAGTGATGACCTGTGCTTCAACGCATGTCATTTATTTGCTTTGTTGTCCTTGCCATTTGCAATATGTTGGTAAAACTACTAGACAGTTATGATTGCGCATTAATGAGCGAGCATAAAAGTTCAATTAGGAGAAAAGATATCCATTCACCACTAGCTAGACATTTTGTAGATGCCAAAAATTCCATTCAGATCTGAAATACTGTGGCGTACAAAAAAAATATTTCATGCTCGAGGAGGTGATAATCTCGATCGAAAACTATTACAATGTGAATCAAAATGGATCTTCTATCTCCATACGGTACGAAACAAAATGTTAGAACTTGAAGCTACTGCACTAACAAGTAACTACGATGTGATAGGTGTTACAGAAACTTGGTTGTCTGAGAGTGATGGAGACGAATATAATATTAGTGGGTACACACTGTATAGGAAAGACAGGCAGGACAGAAGAGGTGGAGGGGCAGCGCTATACATAAGAAATAGCCTTGAAGCCCAGGTGTTAAATCAGGACAAAGAAAACAATGCAGAATCAATATGGGTCAGAATAATGGACACAAATTCAAAGGGCATAATAATAGGAGCATGCTATAGACCGCCAAATTCAGACGCTGAGCAAAATAATCTGTTGTACAATGACATTAGAAATGCATGTAGCAAAGGAGAAGCCATACTAATGGGGGATTTCAACTTCCCCCATATAAAATGGGAAAACCCAATGGGGGGCACGGTGGACGAAATTGAAATGGTGGAAATGACAAATGACTGCTTCCTAACACAATTTGTCAAGGCACCGACTAGAGGGGAGGCATGCCTTGATTTAGTCTTTTCAAATAATAAAGACAGAATAACTAAAACAGAGGTCAGAGAGCCATTGGCCAACTCAGACCACAACATGGTCTCATTTGAAATATTTTTTAAAACCCCAAAAGTAATGACTAAAGCTAAGGTTTACAATTTTAGAAAAGCAAACTACGAAGGTATGAAACAGAGACTAATAGAAGTAGATTGGAGTAAAATAGAGAAAACATCCACAGAAAAAAAAAAGGGTGGCTGTCTTTTTAAAAATGTAGTACTAGAGGCACAAAACAATTACATCCCAAAAGTAGACAAATCTAAATCTAAAACAAAATGGCCAAAATGGTTTAATAGATCAATTAAAAAAAAATATTCAGCGAAAAAAGGCACTTTACAGAGCGTTTAAAAGGGACCAAAAACAAAGCACACAGAAAGAGTACTTGGAACTGCAAACACAAGTCAAAAAGGAAGTTAGAAAGGCCAAGAGAGAGATAGAAATCAATATTGCTAAGGGGCTAAAACCAATTCCAAAATGTTTTTCCAATATTATAACAGCAAGAGAACATTCAAAGAGGAGGTTAAATGTCTAAGAGACACAAATGGCAAAATCACAGATGAAGAGAAAAAAATAGCAAATATATTAAATGATTACTTTTTCGCAGGTTTTTACAAAGGAGGACACGGACAACATGCCCACATGTCTACCTGTTCCTATCCAGTTTTAAATAACTTTAGCATAACAGAGGCAGAAGTGTTAAAGGGACTAGGAGCTCTTAAAATAAACAAATCCCTGGGCCGGATGAGATCCTCCCAATAGTACTCAAAGAAATGAAAGAAGTTATTTACAAGCCGCTAACCAAGATCATGCAACAGTCTCTTGACACAGGGTTGTACCGACAGACTGGAAAATAGCAAACGTAATACCAATCCACAAAAGGGAGACAAAACTGAACCAGGTAACTACAGACCAATAAGCCTGACTTCTATTATATGTAAACTTATGGAAACTATAATAAGATCCAAAATGGAAAATTACCTATATGGTAACAATATCCTGGGAGACAGTCAGCATGGTTTTAGGAAAGGGAGATCGTGTCTAACTAACCTACTTGACTTTTTTTTGAGGATGCAACATTGAAAATGGATAACTGCAAAGCATACGACATGGTCTATTTAGATTTCCAGAAAGCTTTTGACAAAGTCCCGCATAAAAGATTAATTCTCAAACTGAACGCAGTAGGGATTCAAGGAAATGCATGCACATGGATTAGGGAGTGGTTAACATGTAGAAAACAGAAAGTACTGATTAGAGGAGAAACCTCGAAATGGAGTGAGGTAACCAGTGGTGTACCACAGGGATCAGTATTAGGTCCTCTGCTATTCCTAATCTACATTAATGATTTAGACTCTGGTATAGTAAGCAAACTCGTTAAATTTGCAGATGACACAAAAAGGAGGAGTGGCAGACACTGTTGAAGCAGCAAAGGTCATTCAAAATGATCTAGACCGCATTCAAAATTGGGCAGACACATGGCAAAATGAAATTTAATAGAGAAAAGTGTAAAGTATTGCATGCAGGAAATTAAAAATGTTCATTATAAATATCATATGGGAGATACTGAAATTGAAGAAGGAACTATGAAAAAGACCTAGGAGTTTATGTTGACTCAGAAATGTCTTCATCTAGACAATGTGGGAAGCTATAAAAAAGGCTAACAAGATGCTTGGATATATTGTGAGAAGTGTTGAATTTAAATCAAGGGAAGTAATGTTAAAACTCTACAATGCATTAGTAAGACCTCACCTAGAATATTGTGTTCAGTTCTGGTCACCTCGTTACAAAAGGATATTGCTGCTGAAAAAGAGTGCAAAGAAGAGCAACCAGAATTATCCCGGTTTAAAAGGCATGTCGTATGCAGACAGGCTAAAAGAATTGAATCTATTCAGTCTTGAACAAAGAAGAGAAGACACGGGCGATCTGATTCAAACATTCAAAATCCTAAAAGGTATAGACAATGTCAACCCTGGGGACTTCTTTGACTTGAAAAAGAAAAAAAAAAGGACCAGGGGTCATAAATGGAGATTAGATAAAGGGGCATTCAGAACAGAAAATAGGAGGCACTTTTTTACACAGAGAATTGTGAGGGTCTGGAACCAACTCCCCAGTAATGTTGTTGAAGCTGACACCCTGGGATCCTTCAAGAAGCTGCTTGATGAGATTCTGGGATCAATAAGCTACTAACAACCAAACGAGCAAGATGGGCTGAATGGCCTCCTCTCGTTTGTAAACTTTCTTATGTTCTTATGTTCTAACCCGTGGGACTAAACGAAGAGCTAGGATTATCATGTTTTCTGTGATAAAATGCGCAACCATACTTGTCTTTCATAAGACGCAACGTGCGAGAGAGAAAGGAGGTCCGAGAGAGTGTGAAGGAACAGAAGCAACGTGAGGGAGTGCAAGAAAAGTTTTATAGTAAAAGAAATATTATCTAAACGATATATTTTGTACTTTATTAGCAGAGTATAAGAGGCTAATATATTTCAGTAAACCAAACGTTTGCTGTAGACAGTACTATATACCTGTAATTTCACAAGAGAGAAATTAGTCACCATTTTATGGTATAGTCTTTTTTGTTTATTATTAATTTACTTTTCTGCTGGCGTCTGGAACTGCTGCTGAGACCCAGATGCTTTTTCGGGGTGACCAGGAGAAAGCCCCGAGTACCTCTGGCAACGTTGGAAAAGAAGATTTTTCAGCTGTCGTTGTGTTTATGGTGTCCTTCTACGAACTTACCTTGGAAGCAAGAAACGGAACTGTGTTGCTGGTCGTGAGTACTGCTTGCATTCAAAAAACCGTTTTTGAAAGTATAATTTTGTTGCTTATTTGACATAAATAAGTGAAGGGGCATTTTTTTTATTTTTTTATTGCCACTACGTCGCCGTTTGACGGTTCAGGCCTGCAACGTGTTATTTCTTTTATATTGGTGCACGTGTTCAGTACACGTGAGTACACGTGTGCATGTGTGTGTGGCCCACTGTAGTAAGAGTTTACTTATTTTGCATAGCAACGCATATTATTTAAGGGTAAATATATTATTTGTAATATTGATTGTATATTATTTTACTTATATTTATTTTAATACCTAGCCTTTGTTTATTGTGTGTTTATGTTATTATTGAAAATACTTTATTATTGTGCATTTATTGTATTACTTGTATTGTAACACTTGAAATGTATTTGCTTACGATTGTAAGTCGCCCTGGATAAGGGCGTCTGCTAAGAAATAAATAATAATAATAATAATAAGAGCTGAAAATAAATTAAAGCGCTTTGAGATTAAGTCTTTGTTATTAGTAGATTGTTTAGAAATGTACTCAAAATATGTTACAACTGTTCTGTCTACGAAATCTAACTGTAACATTTATGTAATGCCTTTGTGGTTTTTTAATGAAGTTCATTTGCTAACAGACTGATCTGATTTTGTTTCTAACCGTGAAGCGATCGCTGTTTGCCGTATATTTTCTTTCCGAAAGAGGAGTGTCCTTGTGATCCCATACAGAATGCGACAAAACGGGTCGCCCTCAATAAACAGAAAAGAATGTGTCCACGCACATGCCAGGTGATTTACTGCAGCGTCAGACATTGGAGGTTCAGCAGTGTGCTGCAGTGTTGTGCAAAGTCGTCGGTGTAAGTCAGGATGGCGAGCGGTCTAAGACGCTGCGTTCAGGTCGTAGTCTCCATGGAGGCGTGGGTTCGAATCCCACTTCTGACAACTCTTCTTGTTAATTTATTTCTAAAACGTCCACCGAATGTTTCGTAATTTTACTTGTTTTTCTTGTTAGTATTCAAATCACGGGTTTTTAAATGAGAGAAAGTCACCGCAAGCCCGCACCCTCGCCACTTTCTTCACACTGTTAAGCTGCCTCATAAAGATCAGGCCTCTAATTATGCCTTTCCAATACTTTGAATGTGTTATTGTTGAGTTTAACATATCTTGGTAGAATCATAATGTCCGCAGGACTTGTTTTTTCTCGGGTTTTAATAACAAGCTTCATGTGTGGCGGTTAGCTCAGTTGGTTTGAGCGTGGTGCTAACGCCAAGGTCGCGGGTTCGGTACCCGTACGGGCCATGACTTTTCTTCTTTAAAGAAACCACAGCATTTGTGATGGTGCCAAAATGAACATTCTTTAACAAAATGAACCGGTGCGATATGAAGTAGAACCAGTAATATTTCAGATTCCTGATCTTTAAACATGTATTAGCAATGAACACATACAATTAAAAGAAAGCTTACGTAGTCGGCAGGATTCGAACATGCGGGGGAAACCCCAATGGATTTCAAGTCCATCGCCTTTAACCACCGGGCCACGACTACATGTTAAATACGTTTGCTGTGAAATTATCCATATTATTGTCAAAAGAAGTAAACGGCACCATGGGTAATGCTGTAGATGGCAGTACAGGCTAACAAATGAACCGAAATCAAATGCCTGTGTTGAAACTCCATCGTTTTATACAAAGGCAAGCACACACGGGAAATGTAAATACAATATCCTTTCTGTCAACGTTCATAATAATGAATACATCTTTATTTCAAAATACGTAGCTATTTAAGTGATCTTTTCAAACCACGCATACACAAAAAAACAAAGTAGATCTTTATTTCAACTGAAAACTGACTTGTTTCATGGGTGCTGCCACAACACTCAAGCACGTTTGTGGCTAGCGGAGCGGACTTAGCAGATAACAAGATCTACAAAATATCACATGCCAATAAAACATAACATAGTTATGTTCATTTTTATAACAACACCCCAGATGGAACTCGAACCCACAATCTAGGGATTAGAAGGCCAGTGCCTTATCCATTAGGCCACTAGGGCTGACATGGCAAGCACACATTTGGTAGTACTAAAGAAAGTGGGAACAATAGTATCGTGGTTTAATAAATATCCAAGCCATCGTTGGTGTTCAAACAAAGCAGAGTGTTACATTAGGAAAGGGCCGTACTTATCGGTAAGTATTTGAAATTCATGTGGGAAGATTTAAGATGGTGAAGAAGTTTTAATATGCTGCGTATTTGCGCATTGGTAACCTTACATAATTACGTTTTGATTAATGCCACTTCCTTACGGACAGTAATCAGGGTGACGATACAAGACCAGAGCCAATAAACCTGTTATTTTCCTGTCCTTTCATTACCATATTCTAGTGTGCTTGTTCAGAATATCGTGAATCCTGAAAACGCGTCTTGCTAATATGTGAACAAAGCCAGCATTCACTTTATTGATCACCATGTGGATTACCCGCTACTGGAACACACATGATTGTGTTAAAGATGTGAATAGACTTTCAATGTACATGTTTTAGAGCTAAACGTTTGTTGAGACAGTTCAAGCGCTGTAGCAGTGTTTACCTATTTCACGGATATTTGCCTTTTCGTCTTACTCTGGAAAAAATAATAATAGCAATAGAAAAAAGTAGGCAAAACAATTTTTGAGAACAGCATTTGGGTGAAAAATGAACAGTTTCAAAACACATTTGTAAAGGCATTGGATTCTATTATGGTGTTTCCGAGCTGTTGAACGTTTCTCATTATATACAGGTTTACTGGCTTGACAGAAAGGCGATTGACGAAAAGAATGCATCGTCCCTGCGTGGGCTTGAAACACCAACCTTTTGGTTAAGACGAACGCGCTCACCGATTACGTTGTGTTATTAGATAACACCTCGAGCCCAACAGAACACTGTATGCATATAACTAAAATATTTACGGTTCAAATGGGAATCGATTCATCAGATTTTAAGCACACATTTGATGGACTTTACACTGCAAAGGAGGAAGGCAGGCAATGCAAATGAGGCAACTGGCTCGTGCTTTTAAAATCATATGAGAAACATGAACCCATTTAAGCTTTTAACCGCCTGCAGTCTGGAATGAGTTTGAAATGTTATTGTAACACCTCACTGGGCTACAGCAATTGCATTATATGAAAGTGCTCCTGTTTATTTGTCACCGCACAGCTACGGTGCCACTCAGAGTTGGAGGGAGACGGTCGGCCAGTTGCACTTAAAACAGTACTTTCAGGGATCATTTCTATAGTTATTTACTAGCCAAAATGCATTTCTAAAGTGTTTGGACTCGCTATCCACGAGGAAGAGTGAGAGTGTTCGTTTTGAGCGTGAAGGAGACAGCGAAGTGTTGTTTTTGGCTAACTGCTCGCTGTTATTGATGACCGCCCAGTGTTCCTTAGGGGCTGGAGGAAGCGGACACGTTCTGAGTGGGTATCTTACCAAAAGGTACAAAAAAGGCGAAATACAGTTGCAAAGCACTGCTGCTTTTTCGATGATTGATTAAAACTATCAAACGGACTGAAAACACGGATCGCGTTAATTGCGATTGGTTTGATACCAATAGGCTTACATAACAGGTATTGTGTATAGACAATGTCATATACACAGAAATGAACACGGACAGTGTTTATTAAGGGCTGACTCATTTACATGTTCGAGAGATCTAGGTGTACTGGACAAATCTACTGGATTTCTTTCCATGTCGTAATTGTGCCGCTTGTGATAATGCGTTTGCGTTTTACAAGCCATACAACGAAAAAAGAGGACAGTGTCTTACAAGTGATGACCTGTGCTTCAACGCATGTCATTTATTTGCTTTGTTGTCCTTGCCATTTGCAATATGTTGGTAAAACTACTAGACAGTTATGATTGCGCATTAATGAGCGAGCATAAAAGTTCAATTAGGGAGAAAAGATATCCATTCACCACTAGCTAGACATTTTGTAGATGCCAAAAATTCCATTCAGATCTGAAATACTGTGGCGTACAAAAAAAATATTTCATGCTCGAGGAGGTGATAATCTCGATCAAAAACTATTACAATGTGAATCAAAATGGATCTTCTATCTCCATACGGTACAACCCGTGGGACTAAACGAAGAGCTAAGATTATCATGTTTTCTGTGATAAAATGCGCAACCATACTTGTCTTTCATAAGAGCTGAAAATAAATTAAAGCGCTTTGAGATTAAGTCTTTGTTATTAGCAGATTGTTTAGAAATGTACACAAATATGTTACAACTGTTCTGTCTACAAAATCTAACTGTAACATTTATGTAATGCCTTTGTGGTTTTTTAATGAAGTTCATTTGCTAACAGACTGATCTGATTTTGTTTCTAACCGTGAAGCGATCGCTGTTTGCGTATATATTTTCTTTTCCAAAGAGGAGTGTCCTTGTGATCCCATACAGAATGCGACAAAACGGGTCGCCCTCAATAAACAGAAAAAAAGAATGTGTCCACGCACACGCCAGGTGATTTACTGCAGCGTCAGACATTGGAGGTTCAGCAGTGTGCTGCAGTGTTGTGCAAAAGTCGCCGGTGTAAGTCAGGATGGCCGGCGGTCTAAGACGCTGCGTTCAGGTCGTAGTCTCCATGGAGGCGTGGGTTGAATCCCATTCTGACAACTCTTCTTGTTAATTTATTTCTAAAACGTCCACTGAATGCTTCGTAATTTTACTTGTTTTTCTTGTTAGTATTCAAATCACGGGTTTTTAAATGAGAGAAAGTCACCGCAAGCCCGCACCCTCGCCACTTTCTTCACACTGTTAAGCTGCCTCATAAAGACCAGGCCTCTAATTATGCCTTTCCAATACTTTGAATGTGTTATTGTTGAGTTTAACATATCTTGGTAGAATCATAATGTCCATAGGACTTGTTTTCTCTGGTTTTAATAACAAGCTTCATGTGTGGCGGTTAGCTCAGTTGGTTAGAGCGTGGTGCTAATAACGCCAAGGTCGCGGGTTCGGTCCCCGTATGGGCCATGACTTTTCTTCTTTAAAGAAACCACAGCATTTGTGATGGTGCCAAAATGAACATTCTTTAACAAAATGAACCGGTGCGATAAGAAGTAGAACCAGTAATATTTCAGATTCCTGATCTTTAAACATGTATTAGCAATGAACACATACAATTAAAAAGAAAGCTACGTAGTCGGCAGGATTCGAACATGCGCGGGGAAACCCCAATGGATTTCAAGTCCATCGCCTTAACCACTCAGCCACGACTACATGTTCGTACATTTTGCTGTGAAATTATCCATATTATTGTCAAAAGAAGTAAACGGCACTCGCGGTAATGCTGTAGATGGCAGTACAGGCTAACAAATGAACCGAAATCAAATGCCTTTGTTGAAACTCCATCGTTTTATACAAGGCAAGCACACGTGGGAAATGTAAATACAATATCCTTTCTGTCAACGTTCATAATAATGAATACATCTTTATTTCAAAATACGTAGCTATTTAAGTGATCTTTTCAAACCACGCGATACAAAAAAACAAAGTAGATCTTTATTTCAACTGAAAACTGACTTGCTTCATGGGTGCTGCCACAGCACTCAAGCACGTTGTGGCTAGCGTGAGCGGACTTAGCAGGTAACAAGATCTACAAAATATCACATGCCAATAAAACATAACATAGTTATGTTCATTTTTATAACAACGCCAATAAACCTGTTATTTTCCTGTCCTTTCATTACCATATTCTAGTGTGCTTGTTCAGAATATGCGTGAATCCTGAAAACGTCTTGCTAATATGTGAACAAAGCCAGCATTCACTTTATTGATCACCATGTGGATTACCCGCTACTGGAACACACATGATTGTGTTAAAGATGTGAATAGACTTTCAATGTACACGTTTTAGAGCTAAACGTTTGTTGAGACAGTTCAAGCGCTGTAGCAGTGTTTACTTATTTCATGGATGTTTGCCTTTTCGTCTTACTCTGGAAAAAATAATAATAGCAATAGAAAAAAGTAGGCAAAACAATTTTTGAGAACAGCATTTGGGTGAAAAATGAACAGTTTCAAAACACATTTGTAAAGGCATTGGATTCTATTATGGTGTTTCCGAGCTGTTGAACGTTTCTCATTATATACAGGTTTACTGGCTTGACAGAAAGGCGATTGACGAAAAGAATGCATCGTCCTGCGTGGGCTTGAAACACCAACCTTTTGGTTAAGACGAACGCGCTCACCGATTACGTTGTGTTATTAGATAACACCCTCGAGCCCAACAGAACACTGTATGCATATAACTAAAATATTTACGGTTCAAATGGGAATCGTATTCATCAGATTTTAAGCACACATTTGATGGACTTTACACTGCAAAGGAGGAAGGCAGGCAATGCAAATGAGGCAACTGGCTCTCGTACTTTTTAAAATCATACGAGAAACATGAACCCATTTAAGCTTTTTAACCGCCTGCAGTCTGGAATGAGTTTGAAATGTTATTGTAACACCTCACTGGGCTACAGCAATTGCATTATATGAAAGTGCTCCTGTTTATTTGTCACCGGCACAGCTACCGGTGCCACTCAGAGTTGGAGGGAGACGGTCGGCCAGTTGCACTTAAAACAGTATTTTCAGGGATCATTTCTATAGTTATTTTAGCGAAATGCATTTCTAAAGTGTTTGGACTCGCTATCCACGAGGAAGAGTGAGAGTGTTCGTTTTTGAGCGTGAAGGAGACAGCGAGTGTTGTTTTTGGCTAACTGCTCGCTGTTATTGATGACCGTTCCAGTGTTCCTTAGGGGCTGGAGGAAGCGGACACGTTCTGAGTGGGTATCTTACCAAAAGGTACAAAAAGACGAAATACAGTTGCAAAGCACTGCTGCTTTTTCGATGATTGATTAAAACTATCAAACGGACTGAAAACACGGATCGCGTTAATTGCGATTGGTTTGATACCAATAGGCTTACATAACAGGTATTGTGTATAGACAATGTCATATACACAGAAATGAACACGGACAGTGTTTATTAAGGGCTGACTCATTTACATGTTCGAGAGATCTAGGTGTACTGGACAAATCTACTGGATTTCTTTCCATGTCGTAATTGTGCCGCTTGTGATAATGCGTTTGCGTTTTACAAGCCATACAACGAAAAAAGAGGACAGTGTCTTACAAGTGATGACCTGTGCTTCAACGCATGTCATTTATTTGCTTTGTTGTCCTTGCCATTTGCAATATGTTGGTAAAACTACTAGACAGTTATGATTGCGCATTAATGAGCGAGCATAAAAGTTCAATTAGGAGAAAAGATATCCATTCACCACTAGCTAGACATTTTGTAGATGCCAAAAATTCCATTCAGATCTGAAATACTGTGGCGCATACAAAAAAAATATTTCATGCTCGAGGAGGTGATAATCTCGATCGAAAACTATTACAATGTGAATCAAAATGGATCTTCTATCTCCATACGGTACAACCCGTGGGACTAAACGAAGAGCTAGGATTATCATGTTTTCTGTGATAAAATGAGCAACCATACTTGTCTTTCATAAGACGCAACGTGCGAGAGAGAAAGGAGGTTCGAGAGAGTGTGAAGGAACAGAAGCAACGTGAGGGAGTGCAAGAAAAGTTTTATAGTAAAAGAAATATTATCTAAACGATATATTTTGTACTTTATTAGCAGAGTATAAGAGGCTAATATATTTCAGTAAACCAAACCTTTGCTGTAGACAGTACTATCTACCTGTAATTTCACAAGAGAGAAATTAGTCACCATTTTATGGTATAGTCTTTTTTGTTTATTATTAATTTACTTTTCTGCTGGCGTCTGGAACTGCTGCTGAGACCCAGATAGCACTCGGGGTGACCAGGAGAAAGCCCCGAGTACCTCTGGCCACGTTGGAAAAGAAGATTTTTCAGCTGTCGTTGTGTTTATGGTGTCCTTCTACGAACTTACCTTGGAAGCAAGAAACGGAACTGTGTAGCTGGTCGTGAGTACTGCTTGCATTCAAAAAACCATTTTTTGAAAGTATAATTTTGTTGCTTATTTGACATAAATAAGTGAAGGGCATTTTTTTAAATTTTTTTTATTGCCACTCGTGCCATTGTGACGGTTCAGGCCTGCAACGTGTTATTTCTTTTATATTGGTGCGTGTTCAGTACACGTGAGTACACGTGTGCATGTGTGTGTGGGCCCACTGTAGTGCAAGAGTTTACTTATTTTGCATAGCAA
This sequence comes from Huso huso, assembly GCA_036884735.1. Classification (NCBI taxonomy): domain Eukaryota; kingdom Metazoa; phylum Chordata; class Actinopteri; order Acipenseriformes; family Acipenseridae; genus Huso; species Huso huso. Next base: position 13,533 of record JAHFZB010000341.1, read on the forward strand.
CGCATATTATTTAAGGGTAAATATATTATTTGTAATATTGATTGTATATTATTTTACTTATATTTATTTTAATACCTAGCCTTTGTTTATTGTGTGTTTATGTTATTATTGAAAATACTTTATTATTGTGCATTTATTGTATTACTTGTATTGTAACACTTGAAATGTATTTGCTTACGATTGTAAGTCGCCCTGGATAAGGGCGTCTGCTAAGAAATAAATAATAATAATAATAATAAGAGCTGAAAATAAATTAAAGCGCTTTGAGATTAAGTCTTTGTTATTAGCAGATTGTTTAGAAATGTACTCAAATATGTTACAACTGTTCTGTCTACGAAATCTAACTGTAACATTTATGTAATGCCTTTGTGGTTTTTTAATGAAGTTCATTTGCTAACAGACTGATCTGATTTTGTTTCTAACCCGTGAAGCGATCGCTGTTTGCCGTATATTTTCTTTCCGAAGAGGAGTGTCCTTGTGATCCCATACAGAATGCGACAAAACGGGTCGCCCTCAATAAACAGAAAAAGAATGTGTCCACGCACATGCCAGGTGATTTACTGCAGCGTCAGACATTGAGGTTCAGCAGTGTGCTGCAGTGTTGTGCAAAGTCGTCGGTGTAAGTCAGGATGGCGGCGGTCTAAGACGCTGCGTTCAGGTCGTAGTCTCCATGGGCGTGGGTTGAATCCCACTTCTGACAACTCTTCTTGTTAATTTATTTCTAAAACGTCCACTGAATGCTTCGTAATTTTACTTGTTTTTCTTGTTAGTATTCAAATCACGGGTTTTTAAATGAGAGAAAGTCACCGCAAGCCCGCACCCTCGCCACTTTCTTCACACTGTTAAGCTGCCTCATAAAGACCAGGCCTCTAATTATGCCTTTCCAATACTTTGAATGTGTTATTGTTGAGTTTAACATATCTTGGTAGAATCATAATGTCCGCAGGACTTGTTTTTCTCGGGTTTTAATAACAAGCTTCATGTGTGGCCGGTTAGCTCAGTTGGTTAGAGCATGGTGCTAATAACGCCAAGGTCGCGGGTAGTAGTAATAGTACTATAGCTTATGTCAAAAGGCTAATTTATGACCCTTTTGACCTTTTTTTTGACCTTATAGGTATGAATTTATGAATATATAATGAGGGGGCGTGGATTTATGAATTTATGAATATATAATGAGGGGCGGGGGATTTTATATTGATATATATATATATATATATATATATAAAACAGACCCTTTGTATTTTACAAGTGCTTATAAACATTAAATATTTATAAATGTAAAAGAGTATGAAAATAAAATAATTACTGGGGTAGGATTCGAACCCCCGCTGACAATTGAGTCAAAAGGATCTTAAGACCTTTGCCTTAACCACTCGGCCACAACAGTTTTTCTTAAAACATTAATAAATAAAAAAATAAGTATTAAGCTTACCGGGGGTTTCAGAGAATCAAGGTGGTATGGTGTTTGAGCAAAAGGTTGAACAGATGGAGACTACGAGGGGTTTTTGTTTTTTTAAAGGGGCATGTCTGGGCATGTTTTTCAGACCTTATAAAAAGGAGGAAAATATTAGGGCAGTTTATTAGAGTGTTACACAAGATGTCTCATACCGCTGTTAGTTGCTGCTCAGAGAAAGTGGATCTTGAGGATCGGGAAATGTCTGAACTTATAAAAGCCTTTAAAAAAATGCACATTAGCCCTTCCACAGATGCAAAAGAAACCACGGCTTGTAAAAAAGTTTCAAGAGAGAGTCCAAGCAAGGGACCTTCAAGCATTCTTCCCCAAGGATCGTCTGTGTACTGTACAGCCTCCTCTGTGGACTGAACTGAAAACAAACATCAATGAGAGAGAGGGGGCGGATGTATTAGGGTAACTCTGAAAACACCCCTAGGGGCGGCGCCTCAAGGACAACCCATTCAAGGATCCCTGATAGGTCATCTCAAAGGATCCCCCACGGTGCCTGAGGCGTCAACACCCTCATAGGCCGAAACCTAATCTTGGGGAGCATACTAAAGGGGCTCCCCACATGTCCTTTTGATTGAAGGAGTCTGACATCATGGCTTCTGCAAACTTTAGATACTTCTCTGAAAATGCCATTCTTGAACCTTGCGATCTTGAGATGGATTGGACCAGTGAAGAAATGACCCAGCTTATAAAAGACTTTGAAAATGTCCTCCTCAACCCTGCAGAGTCTGATGACGTTGATGGGGCTTAGGCATCTCTTTTGAAAAAAGTATTAAAGATCTCTATGGGTCTCGTGGCTTCTCTATTGGAAGTGATCATTGACCGTGATATGGTGAAAAATTGCCGGGGTTGCGAAATTGACCACCCGAGCCAGCTGAGACACAGCTGCCTTTTGAAGCGGCCCCCAATTATTTTGATCAGCATTTTGAAGAAATACTAGAAAAAATACGTCCCGTGGCTGAAACTTCTGGTGGCTAAAGCTCTAAGCTTGTTTCAATTTTCATCCCTCTTTGACAAAACTTCAGAAACTGGTGGAAGATATTTTAACAGAGCTAAGACCAGAACACAGCATTAGACGTAAACTGATTCATCTACAAGAAACCCTGGATGACAAGACCCGAGACATTGTTAACAAAATAACCAAAGCTTTCTACCATCGCAGTTTTACAAACCCGCGCGCTCCATTAGCATATTACGGGGCCTGTGACTTTGAAAATGGGGAACGTCCAGACTCCAGCAAAACTGAGGAAAACCATGGAGGGGCTGCTGTTTGAGTTATTAGCTGAGAAAGTGGCTTGCAAGAGACTCTTTCAAAACCTGATCCCCGTAAATGTAAAAATGTTCAGCAATTTAAAAAGTGTAACTGATTTAATCCGTAAAGATATTGATACTAAAGAATGGACAGAGTTGGTAAATACCCATGTAAAACACTGTAAACCCTTAAATGCATTTTTAATGAATATATTACCTAAAATGTTTGATGAAATAGACGATTGCAAATGTACACATATCATTGTTTTGTATGCTTATGTGACTGATGTATGTTTTTATAACATGGCCCGGTTTTTAAGAGATGAAGATATATCGATAGTTGTGCAAAATGTCGTGGATTATTTAGTGACTAATCATGAATGTTTGTAAAAAACTTTATAGCTCTTCTAAAATGTCCTAATCTTCTTGATAAACTGTGAATAAAACTTTTGAACTTCCCATGTCTCTGAAGTGTTATGATAACCTTTGAATAAAAACTTTTTGAAAGGCATATTGTTCTCAGTTGTGTTATTTTGGTTAAAGATGACACACCAGCGTATGAAAAAAATATACTACGATCCCTCAAATCCTGGAGGTTTAGGGGGTTTACAGACTCTTCAAAGAGCTCTGAGGTCTGATGGGCCTAAAGTCTCTGAGAGGGTATTAACTGACTTTTTATCAGAGCAAGACTCATACGTTGCATAAGCCCACTAAAATAAACTTTAAAAGAAACACCGTATTTGTATCTAATATCGACACACAGTGGCAAGCTGATTTAGTGGATATGTCTAGCTTGTCAAAAGAAAATGGAGGTTATAAGTACATGTTAACATGTATAGATATCTTATCCAAATATGCATGGGTCTTACCTTTGAAAAATAAGTCATCTAAGACGGTGACAGAGGCGTTCAAGAGGATCATCAGCGCTGGTAGGAAACCTAAAAAACTACAAACTGATAAAGGGGCCGAATTTCTAAACAAAGCATTTCAGAACATGCTAAAAAAACATAATATTCTACACTTTACCACGGGGAATGAACTAAAAGCATCTATTGTTGAGAGATACAACAGGACTCTTAAAACAAGAATGTGGAAATATTTCACCGCTTTTAACACGCATAAGTATATGGATAAACTACAAGAAATGGTACAGGCATATAACAACTCCTTCCACCGTAGTATTCAAATGAAACCTTCAGAAGTTAATGAAGATAATTCATTTAAAGTGTTTAAAACTTTATACTCTAAGAAGAAAAGCCCTAAACATATAAAGTTTAAGTTTGTCGCTGGTGACAGCGTAAGAATTTCAAAGTTAAGAGCTCCCTTTATAAAAAGGCTATGAACAGACGTTTACATCAGAGATTTTTACTATAACAGAATGTATACCAAGATTTCCCCGGTGTATAAACTATGTGATTATGATGGAGAGACTATAATGGGCACTTTTTATGAACCAGAATTACAGAAAATAAATGTTAAGACTGATAGGCTGTTTAGGATAAAGAAGATAGTTGCGAGAAAAAAAAGAAAATGGCAAAAAGTCTTATCTCATAAAATGGGCGGGTGGCCTGAAAAATTTAACAGTTGGGTCGCATGAGCATCAGGTTGTGGATCTAAAGAGTTAACAAGTACAGAGTGTATTTAATTACACTTTAAAACATTATTCAAGATGTCTCAAGACTCTTTTTATGTAACTCTGCCTAGTAACGCTTCACAGGAGGTTTTCCTAAAACGCGCTATATCCAATTTTACTATCAAATTGGTTAAAACATTGAATCTACCGGGAAAATGGGAAGTTTGCTTAGCAGAGATTCAATATCCCATACCTGGGATAATAAGCCTTAAAGACAGCACTTTTATTACTTATGATATAGAAAAACGGTAAAACGTGATTATACTATACCAAAAGGATATTATGAGACCCTTCAGGATGTAATAACAGCTATGAACGATGCCATGCTCGGAAAAGGACTAGATCAGAAAGGTGACTAAACTCCCGATGAACAATATAAAATGATTTGAAATTAGTCTATAAACCTATAGAAAGACGAATTTATATAAAAAGTACTACACCGTATATGTTTTATGCCAAAGAACATCTCGGACAAATGTTGGGGTTTCGTGAGACTATAAAGGGTGAAACTATTGAACTATTGGGCCCTATTGAGGCTAAAGTGTATAGTGCTCATTTGAGGACTCTCTACCCAGCCGATATCAGAGCGGGATTTTATACCCTGTATGTCTATACTGATATCATTACACATCAAGCCGTTGGAGATAGTTACGTGCCTCTTCTAAGATGCGTTCCTATTAAAGGCAAAAACAACGATATAATCACGGTAACTTACGACAGACCTCATTACGTGCCCCTCAGCAAGACCAACTTTGACACGTTAACTATACAAATTAAGACGGATCAAAACAAGTTAGTGCCATTCCGTTTTGGGAAGGTTGTAGTGAAGTTGCATTTCCGACCTGTAAAGCCTCTTTTTTACACATAATTGAAAATGGGCCCTAATGGATATGTCAATCCTTATATTAATTATTACAAAAATCAAGCTGGTAATGGATTGCCTGGATTTTCTGGAGCTCCAGTAATGTACGGGCGGGTATAGGGGTATTTTAGAAGTCTTTTCAGAAAAGCTTTACCGTTACTTAGAAGGGTTTTGAAATAGTTAAACCTCATTTTAAATCAGCAGCTAAAAATATTGTTAGTGACGTAGTGTCAAATGTCCTAACAAGTCATAACCCTCATAGCCATAACAAGAGCCAGTCAGGGAGGATTGATGGTGATGTCCGAGGATACAAAGAAAAACGTGGCAAACCCCAGGATCTCGCTATCATCCACAAAAAAGGCTAAACCAGCTACATTGAGGTCATTTAGTAACGGTAACCGGAGAAGGAGTAAGAAACCAAAGACCCCAGAACAGCGAAAAAAGAGAAACATCTTTTAAATCATGACGCTGGTACATCATATGTCTCAAGAATGTGTGAAATCAGAATTGGATCTCCCCCCCTGTCTGCCTTGTCTGACACGGCCCCCATCGAATTTTACATAGCGGGAAATGGGGAAGATTATCTTGATTTGAATAATACTCTTTTAAGACTTTCATGCAAAATTACTAGGGCTGATGGCTCCGATTTAGTTGGAGGCAGTATAGTTGGTATTATCAATTACCCTGTAGCTACCATGTTTTCACAAGTGGATGTAACTTTAGGAAATCGCTTAATCAGTCAAAGCAGTAATACTTATCCTTACAGGAGCATTATAGAAGCAATGCTAAACTTTAGTAAGGACACTCTAGAATCACAGTTCACTGCCGGCTTGTTTTACAAAGATACCCCAGGACATATGGATGAGACTGATCCTGCAGGGGCTAATGAAGGTTTAGTTAAACGGCATGCGTTTACCAGAATGAGTCATACTGTTGAACTTTTAGGACCTCTGCATGCGGATATATTTTTTCAAGAGAAACTCATGCTGAATGGGATTGACCTGAAAATTAAAATGGTGAGGGCCAATGACACTTTCTGTTTAATGTCTGATGCTGCAGAAGAGTTCAAACTTAAAATTTTAGAAGCATCTCTCTATATTAAAAAAGTAAAAGTGTCCCCTGAGGTCAGAATTGCCCAAGCTCAGGCCTTGATGACCTCTAATGCCCGATATCCTATTGATAGAGTGTCTATGAAAGTTTTTAGTATTCCTAGAGGGAGTAGGGTCTGTAATCAGGAGAATTTGTTTCTGGGGCAGTTACCAAAGTTTGTGGTTATTGGTTTAACAGATAATGAAGCATTTAGTGGTTCCTACGCTAAAAACCCATTTAACTTTAAACACTATGCTGGGAACTTTATAGCTATGTACGTCGATGGTGAACAAGTCCCCTCAAAACCTTTACAACCCCACTATACAGCAAGACACAACCCAGTCAGGGAATATTACAGTCTAATACAGGCCACGGGTAGACATCTCAAAGACAAACCGCTGATAATTGATAGGTCAGACTTTATTAGAGGCTATACGCTCTATGCATTTGATTTGACCCCTGATCAAGAATGTGGAGATCATTTTTCCTTAGTGAAAAATGGTAATATGCGCCTTGAAATGCGTTTTGCCAATGCTCTGCCAGAGACGGTGAATATGATTGTATATGCTGTTTTTGAGAACGTGATTGAGGTTTCCCACCAAAGAGCTGTTCTCTTTGATTACTGAAAAGTTTGATACAACATTGATCCTTTTAAAAATGAATACCACTCAGCTTACAGCGCTGCTATCCAGCAACCCGTTGACTGCAAAGTATTTTTATGGGGTTCTAGCTAGTGATCAACTACCTAAAGGAAAAATAAAAAAACTGCCGGCGATACTCATTGTCAACACGGACCCCCAGAATTATCCGGGAGAACACTGGCTAGGGATTTATCTAAAAGAAGAGGGACAGGGAGAGTTTTTTGATTCTTACGGTAACCCTCCAGATTTTATTTATTTTCCTAAGACTATCTCAAACTTTTTAGACAACAACGTCAAACAAACAGTGTACAATAATCAGCCTCTACAAGGGCTTATGACCACGACATGCGGCCATCACTGTGTTTTCTTTGTACATCATCGATCCAAAGGACTTACATACCCTGAGGTTATGGCTCTCTACAGCTCTGATTTAAACAAAAATGATCTGATGGTGTCCCAATTTATACATTGTATGTCTAACCCTAAAAAACAGAATTGTATAAATATATTTTCATGCGTGCAGTGTGTCAAGACTCATCATGATTTTAAAAAATGTTATGAATGTTAATCTTCAAAAAACTTATGACATTGTAAATGGTGAATAAATATTTTTATTGCTGTAAAGACATATATATATATATATCAGACATTGTTTACACAGCATTTGCATGAATATACAACAAAATGTATCAGACAATGTTTACACAGCATATGCATGAATATACAACAAAATGTACAGATATGTAAACTCAATAAAATCAGTAACATCTTAATAACTTTCCCATAACTGCTGCCTTTTTTTTCTGCTTCTTATGCATAGGGGTCTCTAAGGGTCGTTTTTATAAGCTTCTATGAGTTGTCGTGTTTGAGAATTAGGTACTGTAGAATAGGGGACATTTATTACAGACAAACCTTTGATGAATTCGGCCCATCCTACAGGTAACCTATGTTCAGGGATATGGGTATGCCCGTTGCAGCCCTGATTAAATCAACCATATGCGACCCTCTAATGTTCTTGCCCCTAAGAATGAATTCCCTTGATCATTCCATGAGGTAACCAAAGCATTCTGAGACATAGCGTTTAAAATAAAATTAGCATTTTTTCTTAGATCTGGAGGGAACACTACTCATAACTGCAGTCACTATCTTAGATTCAGATTCTGCTGCCGGTTGGGTCGTTTCCTCAGGGGGGTGTAATTAATGTAAGGGTATTAAACTCTTTTCACTCTGTTTAAGCAGGGTTAGATATCTCTGTAAGGAGTTGGTGTATAGCTTAACTTTCTCATGGTCACTGATGTCGCTTCTAAGTAGAATGCTTTTCATTTCAGAGTCAAGTCGGCTTTTCAACGGCTTTTTTTTAATAGGCTCGGGTGCTGGGGCTCTGGCTGCCAAGTCTATCGAGTTGATGCTGGGGTATCAGAAACATTTTATGGGAGTGAGTCATTTTACAAATTAACTTTGAGGCGATAAGAGTCCTGATAAAAAGGCAATGCAATCCTTATTAAAAAAGCCGATAAAACCACCACTCTGATTCACAGTTTTTTCTTCTTTTAATTGAATGCTTCTTATTGCATAGGCTCTTTATAACACGCCGCTGCTTTTTGAGAGTGTTTAACTGACTCGGTTATGGGGATGTGCCCCTTTAAGGCATTTAAGGCAATTTCCACAATCGATTTGATAAAATCGCCTGAAGCGCTTTAAATAAAATTGTTCGTCTCTGATGAGCAGAGCTACGAACTATGCTCTTTAAGAGATGGAGGTTACGTTTTATTCTAGCCGACATGATGCGCGGTTGCTGAGTCTAGATAAATAAAAGTTTTAGAGCGATAGCCGGCCGCTTATAGGTGTTTTGATTTGGTATTTCTCATGATGTAAGCAACTGGCAAATCAGGAGTAAATAAACCAGTTCTTAGACGATATGCTTCGGGGGTTTGGGCCTTTAAGTCTATTAAAAAGATAACCATAGGGTTTTTTTTGTCGCATCTTCAAACGCTTCTAAGAAAAAAACTTGGAGTTCCCGGGGTACATCTGACGGGCTAGTGTGTTGATTTGAAGTTTATCTCGAGGGTTTTTAAACAGAATAATGTAATTGGCATTCAAGTTTATGGTGCGACTCATTTTTCCTTGAAAAAACAAATTTTGAACCAAATACAGTACGCATAAATTCCTATGATGAACGTATTTTGTAAAAGCTTTCTGTATTTCATCATTTTCGCTAGCTGCTTCCATCAAGTCATCTATAATGAGTAAATTGATTTTGTTAGGAGGCATTAAATTATCATCGGTTAATGAATCTGGTATGCCTTCAATAAATTTGATATTTTTAAATTTAAGGGCCAATTCATTGTATAATCCCTGCCAACAGCTATAACTCCAAATGATATTCTCAGGGGTTTTGGAAAAGATCTGTTGAGAGTTTTCTAAAAGCTGTTTCACAAAATAACTTTTGCCTGAATTGGAGGGTCCCGATATTATAGCTGCAAAAGGCACGGATAGTCTAATATCAAAACCTTCTTCAGAATCCATAAGGAATCGATGTGAAATCAGAACGCAAGACTCGCTTATTGTAGACTATTTGAAAGGTTTTCTGGAGTGGTTTGTTTTCCAATTGAAATTCTTTTTTATTACGGTGAATCTGGGAGCCGCGAATCATGATATGCTCAGCGGGGGTGTTTCTATCATGATTCACAAAGTTTTGTACAAGGTCTTTTAATGAAGCGATGTTAATTAATTTGGAATTCTCATAGTTTAGGGTAATCCCCTTTACTTTGAGACATGTTTTTCCGTTGTTTGTGACGTATCCATATGTTTTAGGGCCCCCTGACACAAACTCTGTAATGTATTCCCCCGGCTTCAACTCGCTAGTTAAGTCCCCAAGATAATCGCCTAGTTCTGGACGCCAAGCCTGGGGCCTGCTGACAAAGATTACAGAGTCCGTGATCATGATACAGACACCTATCCTGCAGCCGATCCAAGAGGTTATAAAGCTCTAGCCTGGCGTACGCTGTTGTAAATGCCGCTATGAATACGTTTACATTACCTGTGGGAGTATAGGTATCAGAAGCGTAACGCCACTGAACCTGAGCCACAGTATCACTTACAAAACAAAAATGCGATACCTGATATCTTTTTGAAAAGAGATAATGGAAAAACTGGTCAGGATCCTTTACCAAGCTTGTAGAGAGTTGGTTAGTTCTCTGGGCAAACTTCCCCACAAACTATTGAGGATAATTTGGAGATTTGTCTTTTAGCAGGATTAACATTGATGTTTTGAGGGTCTAATTGAACCCCCTCTTTCTGAAAATATTCAGCAATATAACGCTCTTTACGCTCCTCATCGGTACAATGAGCCGGGTAACCTGAACTTTCCTGTTTCCCCTTGAGATGACTATTAATGTAACCTGTAAAGAGAGTGTCAGATTTCTGAGGAAAATGCCAAACTTCGTGTATTTTATACACTTTGTAACCTTTCTCAAGAGCTTTGACTACCTCTACACTGCACCATGTCCCTGTCAAGGCTCGTTCTCCAGAGGTATGATTACATACCCCAGTCTGGTTTAGTGTTTCCGCGCATGAACGGCATAGGGTAAACATTAATTTACCACTTATGCGGGCAGGCAGTACAGGGAAATAAAGACCCCTAGGAGGCAAAACCGTTAATTTGAACAATCCAAAGTATTGGCTCAAGTCTTGAAAATTATGGTAAATTATGGTAGGATGGTCTACTGGGTACAATTTTGTCTTGTTAACAAAAAGGATACAAGCTAGTGAAATCAAAGTATTCCACCCTTTCATTTTCCTGGGCCACATAATGTAATGTAATGGCATTTGTACGACCCCCAAACAGAGCCTCTGAGGACTGATGCGTTCTGGAAAATCAGAGCGAACCAGAAAATCGTGCACTTTAGGCTGTTTTTTTCAGTGTGTTCCATTCATGTTCCCAAATAACTCTGACTTCCAACCCGTAAACCTTTTTGCAATGTTTCAATCTTTTCATCAAAGTGATGACGCATCGCACAACACGATACTTTGCTTAAGGGTTTTACATCGGCCGAATCATAGCACAAGGGACAACCATGAAAAAAACACCCTGCAAATTCAAAAAAAGACGCTACCATTAATCACAGCATAACCGTCCAAGAAAAAGGGGCCTATTTTTAAGCTCTCCGTGAGTTTAAAGCATGTTGAATGAAAAACATTTTCAGTTTCTGCTACATACATTAACCATTGTATCGAGGCATTTGAAAGCTTTTTTTGCTGGGCACTGTAATTGTCGGGAGGAATGATAGCTATTGTGTGTCTTTAGGCAGGAATTTACTTCTATACATAGCCATGCACAGTGAAGCAATAGTTGTACATTGGAAGGGGTCTATCTGACCTATTGCATAAACCTCGGTGTAAATTTGATACATGCCTCTCTCAAAATTTCAACATCATTTTGCAGTAGAACGCCATTTCGTCTCTGAAATTAAAAACACCCATCTTAATCGAATCATACCATTTGTAAAAGTCATCACGATCTTTTAGACATCATTTGCTGAACACCATAGTAGCGTGGTTCAGGAAATGGCCCCACATAATTCTGGTTTTCAGCAGTATTGAAAAAAATGAGGAAAATATCCTTTTTGGCTTCAAATCCCATATAGCAGGCAGGGCACTTAACTTCATAGGCAAAAAGTTAAAGGAATCAATGTAACGCATCTAAAAAAGCCTCGTCTGTAAAACACATCAACTTGCTACCCTGAGCTATGATATTTGGGTTAATTCCATTGGTTACTAAATAATTCATCAGTAAATAACTGTCATAAGACTTTGCATTGTGTGCCAAGAAAGTATAGCCTGCATAACAAGGTCTACGATACCGCTCAAAAAAAATTTTTTCACACATTCCTCGCCTCCCAAAAACCATGATTCACCACCCATATGCATGCAGTACAAATAATTAGGAATGTGCACACCAGCTTCCTGCCGACATTCAAAATCATAAAACACATATTTGTCTGTGGGTTCCTTAGGTTTAAGCGTTTGAATGAAGCAATTATGATCATTGTGAGGTGACAACACGGCTTTACATTGCTTACAGTATGGAGTAAGACATTTATGAGTCAGGGGCTTTGTAGGGTCACATTTATAGAGAGAATAGCACCTTGTACAAAGTTTTAAAATGTCACACATAGAAACCTGTTTTCACTGTTGGCTTTATCTCGGAGAATCTTATGCTCATCATAACAGAGCTGGGATCGACAATAACGATTGCAGTCGTTACATTTTACCTTTACAGAGGACTCGCTGTTACAGGCTGGGGAAAACACACATTACAGTGTCCTTCACAGCGATGTCCAGATCGACTGTAGTATGTGTAACAGTAATTACACAGATAGGCTGCACCCAGAAAACCTTTCAAGTTAACAATACCATAGAAATGATTCTCATGAAGAAACAGAAATACAGTTTTGTTTTTTGCTCGAGTATCTGTTTGGTGTTTCAGGAACACGTCCTTTTGAGGACATCTGTACCACACCACAATTTTAACATCTAGGGCCTGTTCAAATTTATCTATGTCTGCAAACGAAACCATTTGATGTTCACTTAATCCCACACTCTGTTGAAGTTTTAAAGCCTCAGCCATACACGTATCATTGGACTCCCTAAATTCAGGAAATAACAAGCTCAGAACGCTGTAGGCAAAACATAATTGATTGTCTCTGTTGTAACATATAATCAGATGCTTGGCTTTTTTTCTAATAAGCTCACTATTCATTAAGGTCTGCAAACCTCTCCTAACACCACCTCCTTCTGGACACCTTACAACCTGGACAATCAACATCAAAGAGTCATCAGCCAAAATTTCACTATGACTTTGAAGGAGAGCTTCAATCTGACTGAGAAATTCGTCTAGACTTAAATTGTCTCCAGTCATTTTTACATACACTGGTATATCTAAGGATCCTGCTCGTAATTCAAGCTGAACAACGTCTGCAGGTCTTAGCGTTCTAGAAACATCACTCAACATATTCTCTAACGTTTCATGTAAGCACCGTCAAAAAAAAACTTCAGCGTAGGGAATCCAGTCATACAGATGTGTAAAGTTAAGAGGTTGCTTCAATTCGAAATTGTTAAACATAGGTCTATGTTCACGCTGTACACCTTCCCCCAATTCTATCACCGTCACTATCTCTATGGGGGCCTGTAAACCTGAAGGACCAGCCACTTGATCATCATGTATTACACCACCCCGGGACTTTTTATGCTAAAAGAATCATCAAGGCAACCCCTTCGTTTAAGCCTCCCCTATTTGTTTTTCCATATCACCTACACCCTCTAGAGTATCATGATTCTCTCTAGACATTTCATGCAAAAGCTTATCCAAAGAGTCAAAATTGATCTGAGTCAATTTAGCATCATTAACAAACCCATGGCACGGGGAATTATTATTGTCTGTATTAGTGGAGTTGTCATTTATAGGGGGAGTATCTGTAGAAATTTCATCAATCAGAGCCCTGATTGACGGTAAAATATCTGCGTTATAATTTAAATCATTTAGTAGGTTGTCTAGATAGTCAAAATTCTCGAAACCATTTAAATTTTGGGGGTGAACAGTGTGTGGTATGCCACCGGGGGTTGGAGACATACTATGTGTATGGGAACCTATTGAGGGAACAGAATTTAAGGTATTTCGGGGGACGCTTATAGAATTAAACACAGAATGTGACACAGTTTGACTCGGATCAATTGAAACCTTTTTTTTATTTTTGTGAACACCAATCACAGCATCATCATTGTCAGAATCATCAACAGTAATTTCAATGTGATTCCTTTTACATGTTTTTTTGCGATGTGGTTCCATTGTAGCTCTACAAATACACTGTTATTGTTTTAAAAAACCCAGCGTTTTCAATAGGGTAATTAATGTTTGTATATTCTGAGCCACTTCTGGGTCAGAAACTAGGGCCCTTATAGCAGGATGTCTGTAAATGATCTGCTCTATAGTCATATGTACATGTTTCAATAGCTCAGCGCTGTGATACCTAGCAGTAGTTGAAGTTGAGGGGAGCGTAGGTTTTAGCCTTTGTGATACTTGCGACTGTGGGGTGCCTCTTGATTGTAGTGAAGTATGAAACCTTTCGGAAAATTTTACGGCCTTTAGACTTTGGGTCTCTGCTGAAGGATGTATCGTCCTCGGAAGATTCGCTTTCCACAAGAAGTGTACGTCTAGTGGGCCGTTCTAAATGAAAATATGCCAAAATATACAATCAGACCAAAAATACCTTAACAGATGTTTGAAATATTTAACAAAAAAAAAAAAAAAAAAACTTCATTTTAAATACACTTACTTTTGAGAGGTCTTTTTGCAGATTTTTGAGGTCTATTGGGAGGCTCCAAGGGGGTATACGCAGTACAGGCCACGTCGTTCCTTTCGGATTTTTCAGGAACTTCTAAAATAATATAAACGGTTGAATATGAATGTTTTAACCTAAAAATAATTAATATTATGAAAAACGATCAAACATTTTTTATTAATCTATAAAAACAATACGGTTCATACTTTTAGACAATTCGGAGTCGGACGCTAGGTCGCTGAAGGATGTCTTGAAGTACTGTTCCAAAAGCTCAGAATCTTCAATATATTCAGCTTCTAAAAACAGAATGAATCAGATATGTTTTAAAAGGAAATCATAATAAAATAAACAATGTCTAACATGTAATATCATTCAATCACTATATATATATATATCAAATACAATTATGTATTTGTTATTAATAAAACATAAACAGACTAATATGTCTACTATTTTACTCACTTTTATGCGTTTCTGCTATCACTGAGAAATTATTTAAAAAGTCCTCAGGCACGACTAAATCGCGTGGTATCTCAAGGGATATGCTATGGCCCGGGATCGTATCTGCAATTTAAAAGGAGGTATTTAGTTAGACCATAAAAAAAAAAAAAAAAAAAAACCCTCGCGATATTTTGGTTTAACAAATGAAAAAAACTCACCATTCTGATTCTCCAAAAAAACCAAGTTGGGGACAATGGAACGAAAGTAGGTGAGGAACGACCGTGGGAGGCTGGTCAATTACTTCCTCCTGGTGTGAAATTAAATGTTCTTCAAGAAGTTCCTGGATATCTATTAAATATGAAAATATATAATTTTAAATAAATAAATAAATAAATAAATAATAATATTCATGACCACATAAAATAAAACACATGCCTTAATTCACCGTGTTTAGTGTCATATATAACATGTCATCTCAAACTTAAAATAAACCAGCATTTTTCATAAGCAGAAATTTCTCAAAATTTTTTACACAACATCTAACATTTTACCGCCATTAAACAGATCTTAAAAAAACAAGCATCAAACAACAGTGTTTAGGCGTAATAACTGTGTCTCAAACATTTTTTACAATACATCACCGCCATTAAACAGATCAAAACAAACAAACAACAGGGTACGTTGCCTCACAGACACACAACATATTGTTCGCTCTAAACAGAAATTAAACGTATCAAAACATTTTTCAAACATTTTACAGCCATTAAACAGACCACTCACCCTTAAAAAAATACCGGATACCTTGCATCACAGACACACAACACCGTGTTTAGGTCGTAATAACTGTGTCTCAAACATTTTTACAATACATCTAACTTTTTACCGCCATTAAACAGATCAAACAAGCAAACAACAGGGTACGCAGCATCACCGACACACCCCACATTGTTCATTCATAAACATAAATTAAACCGCGTATCAAACATTTTTTACACAGAGTTAAATCAGCATTTAAACATTAAACATAGGACATACCGTTTAGATCCTCATTGTTGTGGCTTGATTCTCCGTCCATTTATGAAGTGGTTCTTTATGGGATAATGTTCGTGAGAGGAATCGTCCTTTCCAGAAGTGTAAATCTTAGCTCTGTACGTGGACGATTTATACTCTCAAGCTCAGCGGCAAATGCCTTTGTACCCACATGGGGCCGGATCAGGCCGGATCAGGAAAACCTATCAGGGGTGATAAACCCGACACTTGAACAGAACCTAGACTAGCTGGCGCTTCAAATTTACCCATCCCATATCTCTAAAGGAGTTATTCCAAAAACACACGGCATATTCTCGATATTATGCTGAAATTATATTTTATTATGCTTAAATCACGTTTTTATGGGTATGCCGTTAATAAACAAGAATTGGTGAAGCATATACATATACTTGTATGTTTTATAGTTAAACGCGGGCTTAGTTTTTTTTCTATACTCAGTATTACATGCAAAAAATATTCTCATTCGTTTTGTAAACGATTTTATACAATCTGTTTTATAACACGAATCATTTTAGATACACGTAAAGGAGCATTACAACAGGTTAGGGTCTATATTCGCCGTTTTTAAAAAAAAAAAAAAAAACATAACGTTGTACTATGCTCACACATAGTTTTAAATCTAAAACAGTAAAAGCGTGTTAATGATTTGCACCATCGTCAGATTAGTTTGACCGTGTATGAGAAGCTACTGGAGATTATCTTGATGGGAGGCTATTCAAAAACGGGCATTGATAAAACACTTAAATAGGTTCTCTTATTTTATTTTGCAATATAACACCGATTTTCTCTTATTTTATTTTGTAATCGTTATGCCCCAAACTATATCCAGTTTGAAATACCATGAGGCTTTTTGCCCCTAGCAGACTAACCGGCCCAAGGTGATCACCGATCCACGTTTCTCAGCGGGTGTCATCCTCTAACATATCGCTATCTGTACTTTTTTTAATACACAGCGGCGCCAATCTGTTCCTTAACGTGTAAATTGAATAAAAAATATTTATCCTATATATATATATAAAATATATATATATATATATATATATATATATATATATATATATTCATATTGAGATAACATCGTGCTTTCCAACATCAGCAAACATTCCGCCATCCTAAGTCTGATATGTTAAAGAACTAAACTCAGGGGTGCCACGATTCTCACCTCACAAATGAATTTCGGTTTTTCAGCCACGCAAAATACCCTACAAAAACCATAGCACATATTCCTTAAGACATGTTAAACTCTGATTTATTCATTTACATATGTGTTTAATTTTCCTTCATTTGTTTCCTGCAGTATCATTACATTTTGTTTTTATTCAGTTATATTCAATTCCATAAGTTTTACGGGTCCTGCGCGAATAACCAAGCTTTGCAATAGCATATATTATACATGGTTGTTTGTTTATAGTTGAACGTAGGCTTAGTTAAATCTACTTTCTTTACGCGGTAATACATGCGTAAAATGTTCATGCAATATATTTTAAATACGTCTTTCATTTGAGCATTTTTAATTTTACTAGCGTCAGGATAAAAATGCTCTCATTTTATCTTTTTAAAAACAAACAAACAAACAAACAAACACGCATAAACAGTTTTTTATTTATAGAATTGATTCCCGGTTTTAATCTTAACAGAAATATGCACTTTTAATCTTAACAGAAGTATAAAGTCTGTATATTCATTTGAAATAGTCATCGCAGTGTCTATCTATGCAGAGACCAAACCTTTAGGCATTACAAATCACACATTTCAATAGCCTTCTCTGCAGGGGACCTTCCTCTAACAAATAGGTAGCGGTGCTTTTTAATACATCGAGACGCCAGTCTGTTCATAGCGGGTGGTTATGTGTCTGTGAGTGTCTGTGTCTGCGAGTGGGGTTGTCTCAGGACCCGGTGCTCATGTGTGGCGCCTGTAAGTGTACCTATAGGAAGTTGTGCGATGTTCTAAGCCAAAGGAACCGCCCCTATTTAAGTCACAGAGCGAGTTTGCAGTCATTCTTCTGCTAAAGTTTGATGAGTGCGGTTGGTTGCTGTTGTCTGCGAGGGGAGAATTCACACTGTACTTAAGCGTTTGTCCTGGGGAGTTTTTTATTGAAAACGGTAAGAGACAGAGAGAGAGAGAGAAAGAGCTTTTTTTCAGAACTTGTCCTCGGGTAGATTTTGTTTTGTTTTTTTTGTTCTTTTATAAATATTTAATTTAATATCTAATTTATTTTGTTTTAGCGATACACTTTCAAAGCGACTAATGCTCAGTTGTTCTGTGATTTATGTGGGTAATGTTTAAACGCATTTTAAATATAAATTGTTTTTCTTTATGCTTTTAATACCCTCTTTTTAAACGTTCTCTTTTCATTAAGTGTCTTATGTAAAAAATACTAAGACTAATGTTGTCTGCACCAAGCATAAGTTAACATATGCATTTATATCAAACTTGGGGTAACCCACTATGTACTCTGGTAGATTTTGTTTTGTTTTTGTTATTTTATAAATATTTAATTTAATATCCGTTTTATTTTGTTTAACGATACACTTTTAAAACGACTAACGCTCAAGTTGTGTAGTTATTTATGTATGTAATAAATTGTTTTCTGCATTTTTCTATTGCTTTTTTGTGATACGCTGTTTTAAACTTTCTCCTGTTTCATCTATTGATTCTGTATGTGTAAATATCTTTTGCTTTTAACTGGGCCTAGTAAAAATAATACGCCAGACATATTAAAATCACAGCAACTCAGATTTCTGTATGTATGTGTGTAAAGTTTAAACTTTTTAAAATAAATTGTTTTTTTTTTATGCTTTTAATACCCTCTTTTAGACTTTCTCTTTTCATTTTTAGTGTCTAATGTAAAAAATACTAAGACAATGTTGTCTGCACCAAGCATAAGTTAACATAAGCATTTATATAAAACTTGGGTTTCCCCCCTATCCCTTATTACATGAATAACATATTAAACACTGATTTTTTTGTACATATCTTATAAAAGACGTGCAATAAGTTTATAGGCAAATATAAGCCTATATTCGATAAGCATATATGTCTTGTAACAACCATAAAATCCCCACCCCTCATTATATATTCATAAATTCATAAATCCAGGCCCCTCATTATATATTCATAAATTCATAAATCCACGCCCCCTCATTATATATTCATAAATTCATACCTATAAGGTCAAAAAAAAGGTCAAAAGGGTCATAAATTAGCCTTTTGACATAAGCTATAGTACTATTACTACTAGCATGGACGCAGCAACCTAGGAGGTTAATAGTTACATTTCTATTTCAGGGAACCAGGGTTATGATAATAACCTAATGTTCCCTTTCAAGTATGAAATGTAACCATTACGCTGGGTACCAAAAGCTGTCCAAAGGGGCAATATTGTAGAACGACTGAATGCTACAAGGCTAAGCTGAGAGCTGCCTTGTGCTGTACCATATGGAACTCCAGTAACATGTAGCTAGGGCTAAAAAATTGAGGGAGAACCACTTTATGCCTGTGTTGTAAGTGGTCGACTCAAAAGCTGCCCATAACACAGTTCCAGAGCCCATAAATATGTGGCAGGGCAGAGCCCTGCTAGGGAATGTATGATTATGATTTGAAAAGAATGGTTATTGTTATGATTTAAATGTATTGGTATAGTTTATTGTAGTTTGGCAGGGTGATGTTTGCATCGTGTCTCTGTCCGACTACATCACGTGAGAATGCGGGTCAGCAGCTAATGCTTTATTAAAAATTGGCTGTCGACCACGCACATGTTAATCTCGTAAGAATGCAGCCATCTCGGATTGAATGATTGCTAATTAGGAGATGGCCATGTGTTTAAGCTTGTCTTTGTCTGTGTTCAGGGTGGGTGTTCAGAGAGGAGGAACGGGTGAGAGACACGAGAAAGAAAGAAAACAGTTAAACAATTGCTACTCATGCTGGAAGGACCACCACGACACTTGTTTTGTGAAGGTAGTTTGTGTTTGTGATTTGTTTTGTTTAAACTTTTATTTTGGCTCGGTGAGCTGTGTTTTGTGAAAAGTCCTTTTGATTTTTTTTTATTTGAATAAACACACGCTCAGTACTTGTCTTTGTCAGCTCCCTGGTCTGGGGATGTCACCCACTTAATGGTCCTGTCACAGGGGTTTTGAGGAAACACGACATTTAGTCTGTAGAACCAGTGAAGGTATGGGAGTAGCCCCTACACCGCTGCACTGCATATGACTTTGACAGATGCACCCTGGAATAAAGCCCACAAAGTTGCCGTGCCCCTGGTGGAATGGGCAGTGAGCTTCTCTGGAAGGGGCAAGTTGGCTAGCTCATAGGTAGTCCTGACTGTATCTGCTATCCAGATATATATATACAGTCACCAAAAAAATTATTGGCACCTTGATAAAGATGAGCAAAAAAGGCTGCATAAAATAAACAACACAGGTAATGAGCTCTATTTTATGCTCAAATATAAGGAAAACCATATTCTTTAATTCTAATACAATTGCTCAGAGAAAAAGCAATTGTATTACAATAAGTAATAAAATGTTTTCTCAAAAGATAGGTGTCGAGATTGGCACCCCTAAAGATTCTTATAAATAAAATCAAACAAATTAAATCTGCATT
This sequence comes from Huso huso, assembly GCA_036884735.1. Lineage (NCBI taxonomy): Eukaryota > Metazoa > Chordata > Actinopteri > Acipenseriformes > Acipenseridae > Huso > Huso huso. The sequence continues at coordinate 33,904 of JAHFZB010000341.1, forward strand.
AACATTCTACTTCTTTAAGTTCATCTCAGTCTTAAGGAACTGTATTGGCCTTCCATAGCTTCCTGTTTCACTGGGGTATAAAATGAGGTAACACGCATATGAAATCCATTTGTCATCCATCACCATGGGGAAAGGCAAAGAACTCACAAATGAAAAGAGACAAATGGTTGTTGACCTTCATAAATCAGGCAATGGTAAAAAACAATAACTAAAAACTAAATATACCACTTACCACTATTAGCCCTTTGCGGGTCTTAGACGAAAAAAAGAGTTCTTTGGCCACGACACCAGCGGATGCGTGTGCAGAAAAAGAATGTCATACCTACTGTAAAATATGGTGGTGGATCTTTAATGTTATGGGGCTGTTTTGCTTCCACTGGTCCTGGGGCCCTTATTAAGGTCAACGGCATCATGAACTTCTGCCAGGAGGTTGAAACTTGGCTGCAAGTGGATCTTCCAGCAAGACAATGACCCCAAGCACACATCAAAATCCACAAAGAAATGGTTAATTGACCACAAAATCAACATTTTACAATGGCCATCTCAGTCTCGGACTTGAACCCCATTGAAAACCTGTGGTTTCAATTGAAGAGGGCAGTCCATAAGCGCAGACCGAGGATATCAAGGATCTGGAAAGATTCTGTATGGAGGAATGGTCTAAGATCCCTCCCAATGTGTTCTCCAATCTCATTAAACATTATAGAAAAAAGACTCACTGCCGTTATCCTTGCAGGGAGGGTGCACAAAGTACTGAAAACAAGGGTACCAATAATTGTGACACCATGTTTTTTGGAAATAAATTTATAATTTGAGAAATGTGTAATTTTGGTTGATTCCATTGAATCATTAATAAAGTCAAAATATATTCCACATGTTGGAAAATTACAATATAGCTCAGTACTGGTATTATTTATTTTATACAGTCTTTTTTGCTCATCTTTATCAAGGGTGCCAATAATTTTGAGGTGACTGTGTGTATAGATGTTTTACAACATTTATAAATATCAAGAAACGAGTGGATATAAGCAGATACTATTTCATGAACTGAAGTTACCAGGAATGTTTTTTTTCCTTATTACTAGGATAATGGAATGAATAAGTATTATGTTATTTAAAAATATTTATTTTGAGAAAATAATCGAGAGTAGTGTCCATTATTGCTTATAAAGACCCTGAGAATTAACATGTATTATGTCATTGCAATCACTCAGGTGAAACAATGTCTTGTAATTTGCCCAAACATCAATATGTTTCAACAAAACTTTCAAGAAGTATTGTAAGGTCCCTCAGGTGATAGAAAGACATGTTTTTATACATGTATCTCTAAGCAGAACACATTATAAAAAATACTTAACATTTAAAATAAATTTAAAAGTGAAAAGTTTGCATGGTTTCTGATGTACTTTATAATGTTCCCAGAGTGTTCTGAAAAAAGGACACCATTTCAAGATGTACTGTAAAAAAAAAATATTTTTTGTGAAATTTTATAGGAAGAGAGTTAAATACAGCCAAAAACGCCTGGTCCCTAGGGGAGCATCCACTGAAAAATGCTTGGCCCTGAAAGGGTTAAAATAGAGGGGATTATCAAACAGGTCCTGCAAAAATTGCAGGATAAATGCCATGGGACAAGTCATGGGTAGAACCCACAAGGCAGACACCACGCCTGAAAGACGCCCACTTGTCCCAGATGGCTCAAATGCAACTGTTCAGGGGCCAGACCCAGATGCAGGCTCGATGGGTCCGGATGCCATAAGGTCCCCCGTGCCTGACTGAGCAGGTCGTGGCGCTTTGGGCAGTGTCCACGGCTGGCACAGGAGCTGCATCAGGCTTGAAAACCAGAGTCTCCAGGGCCAATAAGGGGCTACTAGGAGCATACAGGATACTTTAGAATTTAGTGAATGGAAATACCTAGCCCTGGTGACATCATGTAGACACATCCCAAGTGACTTCACTGCTGGGTAACACAGACAAAGGCTCTTTCAGGCTATAGCAGGTCTCCCAGATCATGAAGATCTCTTGTGTTCTATAATTTACTTCAGTGCATTAAAAAAAGGTTACCATGGATTTATTGAATTACATAGAAATCTAAAAATGATTTGGAAGCCCTGCTAATGTTTATCAGTAATTAGCAAAGGCAAATCAAAAACTCTATCTATTTTGGCAATTGTACATTTTGGATCTGATATAAACAGCAAACAATACACCATTTAATTGAACAGCAGAATCCCAATCAATCTTTTATGCCCCACAAGATTGGAGGAGCTGGCAGTCAGGTGTGTAGCACAAGATGAATCAGATCAAATCAAACACTCAAACCCATAATCCCTCACATCGAAAGATTGAAACACAGGGGCCCAGCGACTAAACGACATCGGAGCAATTGGCTCTCAGTTTGCCAGGCTCAGACAAGAATATATTTAGCTAAGGTTTGTAGCATTTTATTTATTTATTTTAATTTAGTAGTCGCCAATTGATTTTTACCCTGTTTTTCTCCCAATTTGAAATTGCCAATCTGTTATTTTAGGCTCAGCTCACCACTACCATCCCCACACTGACTCAGGAGCGGCGAAGATGAACACACGCTGTCCTCCAAAACGTGTGCCGTCAGCCAACTGCTTTTTTTCACTCTGCAGGCCCGCCATGCAGCCATCTCAGAGCTACAGCGCCTTTACTGGATGCGCCACTCGGGAGCCCCTGTAGCATTTTATTTTACAACTGTTTTTCATTTTAAGTAAATACATTGTAACAAAGTTGGACATTGTCTAAAATATGACCGCCAATAGTCAGGGCCTGTTTTACTTATTTTTGCCATTTTAAAGCTTTAAACTAAAGAAACTTTGCATGGACATTGATGATGTGGTGCATTTCAGCATAAACTAATGATTTCAAAGTGTTTAAATACATGCATAACGATTATTTTGTTCAGTTGATTATCCTTTAGCTTGTACTTGTGAAAATGTTCGTGTTCCTTTCCTTCAGCAGAAGCTTAAACCCTGCCGCTTCAGAATTGCCAAGACAGATCCAAACTGATGCCTTTCCACACGGCTGGGTCAACACACGCAAGGAAATTATTAACCTAGTAACTCTGGATGCGTAAAATAAAAAATAAAAAAAAGTTTCAAAATGTTCACTTAATGCATAAATGGTCTTCCATTATTTGTTTATGTATTTATTTGGTGGGTTTATCATATCTGCTGAGGCCCTTTTGATGCTCTCTGTGTTACAAGAATTTTGTGATTTTGGTAGTCAGCTGTTTTATCATATGTGCCATTGAAGATACCCCAGGCAAACTATATATTTTTATTTTGTCACTGTCTGAATTTATCATTGGGGACAAGTTTTTGTGGATTTTTAGTCATGTGACCACAAAATACAGCTATTATTGTATGCTTCCTTAGTCCCTAAATGTAAGATTTTAGAGACTTTAAAGCTGCTCGGTTTGCCTATGTTGTTATGTAAATTGTTTTATCTGTTTTGGGGTATTACATGCTCTGGCTGATACCAGGCCACTTTGACTTTTCCACTTTGAATTATGCAGCCCATGGTGTATATTACTGTGGCAATGTGGTGAGTGATTACAGGTGTGTGCAGTGCAGAGTGGATACAAAACAGACAGACAATGATTTCCAGGTGCAAGGGTGTTTATTGATTTATTAACAATGTCCAGAGCCTTATGGTGAACACCTGTAAATAATAATGATGGAGTGATACTGCGGTGTGTATCACTCGGTAATTGTAATCCCCGGGTTTGACCTGTAACCAAAAGTCCAGTTTTATTACACCCAGACGAAACACAAAACACAAACACAGTTAACAGTGAGTGGTATTAGTGCTCGTGGTGCAAAGACAGTTCTCGTGAACAAAGGCAAAGTGTTGGTGTACGGGTTTGATGCTGGCGGAATAGCGACAGCTCGGATCGTGTTAGTAGCAGTTTTACTTCAACAGACAAAAAAACACAACACTCACGTTTTTGGTATCACAGGTTCTCCTTCTAGGTTTGATCTAACCATTTACAAAGGAACAGATTACTTTTACACGCCCCTATTTTATACCCTCCCTCATGATCCCTTGGTAACGAGCGCATCCGCTTCTACAATCTGCGGATGCCACGCGCTTCCGTCAGGGTCATTGAGTTCAGGTACCGTAGCTCCATTCCTTTTTTTCTAGCCAGCCGACTTCCACCTACCCAATGGAATAAATTGTCATGACTTTTAGTCCAGGGTACTCTGTTCCTTTACCTAGTTCCTTTACTTTACTCTACCATAAAGCGGTTTCGGAAAGATTTCTTAATTTTTTTTTTCAAAATTTTGAAAAAATCCAATATGGCTGCTAAACCATGTGACCCGATGACCTTCGCTTTCCCCGACACAACCACAAAGGCCTCTACCACCCTACCAAGTTTCGTGAGTTTACATGCAACGGTTTTCATTTTATGCCACTTTTAAGGCTTTCTCGGCAGAAAAAGATCCTAACAAACACAATAGGCTTCCCAGCCAGAGGCTTGAAAGCATAATTAGAACCATGACCACATACTATCTGTAAAGCTTCTAGAACGGGGGTGGGCAATTCCGGTCCTGGAGGGCTGGCTTTTGTCCCCTCCTAAATTTTTCCCCAGACCAATAATTGGTACAATTGGTCCAATTAAGTAATTTAGGGCTAAGTTGTAACAAAAGCCAGGAGGGACACCTGCCCTCCAGGACCGGAATTGCCCAACCCTGTTCTAGATGATCGATCCCGAGTAAAAAAATGGCAATCCAGTGTTTTTAATTAGGACGTAACTTTTACGTTAGCAGCACTGAGCGAGCGTTTTTGAAGACGTAACAGATACGTTAGGCAGCACAGAAGTGGTTAAGAAATACTGACAATTATTTACCAGAGATGTACTTATTTTTTTAAACACTGTGTTAGTCGTTTTACTATACTTACATCTCTGGTTAAAGCCACCCTGTGTAGCTTCCTTCTGTATCGGGCAATATAGTTTGGTAAATTGAACCTCTGCACTTTAAACTGTTTTGTATTTTGTTAACGCTTCACATTTCTGCCCTTTTAAAACTTTCTTTTTTAATTTTAAGTAAACGAATGGAAAAAGCTTATTTTATTTTTAAAAAATAAAATACAACAAAAACTTTGTACCAATTTTTTTTTTTTTTTTTTTTTAACCATTTTGGCGGTAACATTTCTTCTGCCCTCGCAAAGAGTCCCTTCTTAAGCTTAACAGATAGATAAACTCTTTCCAGTAACTGTAGTATTGAATGATGATTTATTGCCACCAGTTTGTAGGTACAGTATTAGGAACTGAATAAAACTGAAATAAAATAAAGAAAACAACCATAAGTATGAGTATGCTGAATACTATGCTTAATTCTCACTAATAGCACAGCATGTATTTTTAGGTATGGTATAATATTATCATAAACTCAGAAATATGCTGCCGTATGCAAAATAATTCCCCAAACTTGGCAAGATCAATTACATAGAACAGATATCTCCAACCATGCAACAATCGAGAAAATACATAAATCTATCACGTAAACAATCATCCATATAAAATATCATCATGAATTGAAAGGTAAGTATGTTATTATTGATTTTACTTACAGACAATGCTTCTACAAAATAACTGCAAGAAGGATGGAGTTCGATGATATCTGCAGCTCCACAGAGCGACTTTCACCATTGCTAACAAGGATTCTTCTTTTACAGGATATAGGAACTTAAGCAAACAACAGACCTTATCAGTAAACAGCGCCGTCTAGTGGCCAAATGGAATTGACTAAAAAAATGAACTCGAACCAACTACAGGGGCTAGAACAATTTCGTTTTATTCTTATAAAATAAAGAATATAACATGTTGTGTCTGCTTTACTAAAGTAGACCACTAGATGGCACTGGATCTTTACTCCAGTTGCCTGGGATTTAAGATGCGGATTGAAAATAAAGTTTGTACGAGTTCACCCTTTTACTTTCTACTTCTGAGTTTACTGCTTTGTCCTTCAACACCACATAACAAAAACTTTATGCCATTGTTTTTATTTACCTTTTACTGCAACAATTCATTTTCTTAAGATCAGAATTGCTTTTACTACAATACTTTACGATGGGCCTGGAAAGGTGGGGGGTGGGTGGGGGACTTCTGGCACAATACCTGATCCTGATTGATTAAAATGGATGGGGCACAACCCAAATGCTGAATTCTCATTGGTTTAAAATTAACATGGTGATATCTCATATAGCTCTATACTACTTACAATTTTTTTTTTTTTTTTTTTTTTAGCATTTTCTGCATCTTTCTGACAAAGCTTCTTTGTTTTTATGCTTTGCACAACCGATTTGTTCCTTTGTAGCGGATTCGACATATTGTAATTTTTTAAAATATTGAATTTTACCATCCATTGGTTAGTATAACATGCCAGCAGAGCAATCACATGACCTTAACACTGACCTATTGCCAGAGTGCACCGCCGGTGTCCCGCCTACAGATAGACAATCTCTTGGCTCTGATTTGTGAATTTGTGTTTTGATTGACAGTCCGCCAATACTACCTTGTTATGATGTATTTTCTAATCCCAGTAGTTTAGATGGCCCCTGTATATGTCTTATGTTTAGCCTTTAAAGTGGGCTCAGAAAAAAAAAAAAATGGACTTAGGGCTGGTGGTCCCCCCCAAAAAAGCTGGGCCTGGATGCAGTTGCACGCTTTGCACCCCCCCTGACGCTGGCCCTGCCTGCCACTGTAAGTCCCCCTCTCAAGCGTGGTGTTTTGCGGCGCCCTCCAACTTCAGGAAGAATACGCCTTTCCATACATTTTGGAGGCTGCCACATGGCCGACCCTGTGCCTCCTGGTGTCTGCAGCCACTTGTGCCCATCTTTTTGGGCCCTGTGGAACTTGTCCACTCATGATGCTTATTTTATTTTATTTATTTTATTTATTTATTTATTTATTGTACCAAAACGTATCCTAGAAAGAAAGTGTTCTAACTGGATTAAAACAGGTAGTGTGTAGCTGCCACCACTTTGATACTCCGAGAATGTCGGACAAAATAAACCCAGGAAGAGATAGAATGAATTATGATAGCTAAGGAACAGAGTGAAGCACCAGGAAAACAGCTATAAAAAAAAAGGTACTTTTACTTAAAACACAAAGCTGGACATTCAATCAAGTAATACAGGGGAACGACTGTGTAGCAGTGGTTACAATACTCAGGATTCTCTAATAGTCATAACTCAATAGACAGTTTTAAAAAGTGAACTAATTTGACTACATTTAAGTACACACACAGCAACACTAATTAACCCAATTGCACAATAAACAAGGAAAATACATAAGTGAGCAATTTAATATTCTAATTGTAGCAGGTAAAACTGCTGCTAACTACTTAATTGTGTGTTAATTGTATCGGCTGTGTTTGTTGTTGCTCTTGACCACAGCGCTGTTTCTGATCAGGACTGCCAGCATACGTCCACGCTTGTTAATTCCTCCAGAGAAGGTAAGCCCCACACCGCTTGCATTTCTTCCAAGTGTGATCTTTTCATTGTTTTTAAATTTGTTGTTTTGCGGTTGCGTGATCAGCTTTGTTTTAAACTCCTTAGGGTGACCTGGTGTAACTACTCCTTGTGTGGCAACAGCAAGAACGACCAGGGTAACTTAACCAGAAGTTTTGTTTTTAACAGAATTATATGTTTTGTGGTGTGCCTAGTATGATTTATTTTATATTTTAGGGTGCACAGCCACTGTTTTCTTATATGTTCTTTTGTTCCGATTTATTAGACGCTTTCTTTTTTTATTTATTTTGCTCTCTCTGCTGCTTAATTCCAGTTTTTATTAGTATGTTCAACATACAGTTTGCTGTATGTTTTAGTGTTATCTAGCGCTTTGTTTTATAGCTTCGCTTTGTGCTCATACTACTGGTATGGTAAATTGTAGATTCTACCGTGTTGTAGTACTACCAACAGAGTCATAAATTGTTTTGTGTGTAATTTAGTCAATTTTCCCTGTGGCTCTCCCAGCACTGTAGGATATTTCGGAGGGTGAGTTTTGTTTGGTTTGCTGTGATTATATTTTGTGTTTCACGTTCATTTGAGAATTGATATATTTTTTTGCGTGCACTTTATGTATATTTCATTTAATCAAATTTACTGAAAATAGGAGTACAACAGAACTAAGTTTTTTGGATATTAAAATACAATTAAGACCAACAGGTTTCTTCACAACAATATACAAAAAAAGAGACAGATAAGAATTGTCTGCCATTGCCCAACAGCTTCCATCCTGTACCAAAAAGTCAGTTTCTTCAATTAAGGTGAATTTGTTCCATGGAAAGTGAGTTTCTATCTCAAGGTAAAAACATGATGCAAAGATTTCTTGAAAGGGGTTATCCACGGAATTGGTTAAAAGAGGCACATGATGGAGCTTTGAAGACTGACAGATGTACACTACTAAAAACAAAATCTAAGGATGTAACGAAACAATCTAGGATTGCATGTGTTACTACATATAGTCCTGCATCTATGACAATTAGGATATAATTTTGAAACATTGGAACATTATTACTTCAGATAGTTTGATACTGATAGTTTAAAACACTGCCATTGTTTTGTTTTAAAAGAGATATAAATCAAAAGATCTTTTAGCAAGCGGATCATTATAAGCCTTAACCTACCTGCCACTTTGGTATCCTACCTGGGAACTATCGTTGTCATAAGTGTGCACAATGTAACAATATTTACAAAACTGACACCTTCCCACCCTCATACAGGTATACAAATTAAAGTTAGAGGTGTAATCAATTGCAGTATTTAAAAGTGTGATTATATATATATATATATATATATATATATATATATATATATATATATATATATATATATATATATATATATATTGTCCATGTGGATATGTAGGAAAAACTAGCAGAACTTTAAAAAACACGAGTATCGGACATGAGTGATATTGGATGGATAGACATGACCTCCGTGGTTGCTAAACATTTTTGAGTATAAGCACAATATTGTCTCCTTGAAATTCTGCAGGATAGAAGGAATTAATAGACTTAGGAGGGGAGGGAATGTAGATAAGCTGCTATTACAAAGGGAGTGCTTCTGGATACATTATTTGGAGACTGAAAATCCTGTTAATCATGAGTGTATATGACGGGAGATTTGTACATCTGTTTGTTACCTCTGATGAAGACAGTTTGACTGTTGAAACGTTAGGTTGTTTTTCAGCTTTTTCTTTTTAATTACTTTTATGTCCGGGAACCAAAAAAAAAAATATGCCGTTGTTTGTGGTTGATGAATGGGAAAGTGCAGTGTTTTCTCTGCTATATATAATCTTCAGACAGGAAATAGAATTGACTTGGGAAGAGTGCTCAAGTCAAGGAAGTCATGTGCAGAGATCTGTGATTTTTATTGGAACTAAAATGAAGAAAATATTAGTAAAACATATAATAGAGAAAGACCTTAAATTTAGTGTGTTTGTCGATGAATGTACAACAGTTAGTTGTCAGTGTTAATTTTATGTGTTAGATGTACATTTAATGAGAAACCAGCTACAGTATTTTTTGATTTTGTATAATCAGAAGACACTACTTCCAATGCAATTACAAGAGCTTCTAAAATGTCTCCTTTTTTTTTTTTCCTGAGGTGTGGCACTGTTGTAATCATAGAGTGGAGCTTGCTGTGGCGACACTAATAAAATAGATGTTTGGAATAAATCATTTTCAAAGCTTAAACGGACAAGCTGTATGCTCTTTACCATGCTTCACAAAAACCAACATGCATTGCATTTCTGGGCAGACAACTTGGCAATCATCTTCTTTACAATTGGCAGCGTTCTTAGCATCGTGGGTTGCATCCACTGATCGCACTGTCAAAGCTGTTTGGCTTCTTTATCCTGCCTTGCATGCTCACTTCATTGCAGCTGCAGCAGACCAAAAGCAGAGACAGCAAAGAAAATAGCAAATACAGATAGAGTGACTGACAGCAGCGGCATTTGTAAAAAAACTTAGGATTGATGAGAGATAATATATGTAGTGGATATTTACTTAATTTAGTTATCTGGGGAATTAATCCAAACTACTAAGTTTGTTTTAACTTGTATTCCAATTATTACCCCCAAATGAAAATAATCGCAATAGGAATATACATAATTGACTCTATAGTGTAATACCCATTGAGTTTAGATCCATCAATCCTGGTGAAAATTTAACATCGATACAATATTAGACTGGATTATTAATTAGTACAGTGAGTAGTAACAGATCATAAACAAACGCAGACACTGGTTTAAAAATATAACTACATCAATGTATTTATAGCACAGACTAACAACATAAAATAGAGAATTCCTAAATACTAGAGGTCAAACTAGCTTAATGTGAGAAGAAAGGATATTTAACAGTCAGTATTGTGTATCAAACCTGAATTCATACCATACATTTACATAAGTCAGAAATGGTTTCATATAACCTTGAATTCAGAATATGTAATAACTTAGATTAATATACATTTCAACAAACATTATTTAGATAAGGAATCATATGCTTAATCTATGCCAACTGAAGTAATATGAAAAGTAGAGTTTATATTTAATAGTTACGTGACAAGGTTCCCAGTGCTGCAAGCAGCAGGGTTGTAGCTTTCGATGTCTTGTGGTGACATCAGCAGTGGAAAGTTCAAACAGAACCACAATCTTGCAAGCAGGTACAGGATACGTTGGTTGATGCACAGTCATGTGGAGATACAAGACCACAAGTACCCAATTCTTATGGGTCTCGGAAGGTGCACTTAATTACTTGAGTGGAGAAAGCGGCAGTTTCTAGAACAAAAAATTTGATCTTGCTCACATTTCTTTTGGAGATGGACAGCTTTAATGGTGTCGAGACAAGGCAGGCAGGCAGGCAGTCTTTCAAGTATGCATGTAGACAGGCAATTTGCTTAGAAGATCGTGTCGGATGGTTTCCATAGCAACGGTACTTTACTCATGCTGTGACATAGATTTCTTCTTCAGAAGAATGTTGGCAGTGAAGGAACAGCAAGTTCCTTGAAGTTATCAAATCTTGGATGGATAAGAGAACCTCCAAGATAGAACTGGAAGGAGCATGTCTAGATGGAAGAGAATATGTAGAAAATAAGTGTACGTGCATTTAGGATAACCAATCGGAGAAGCTGTTGGCAACCTCTTAGGATTGGTTAATTTAATAAAGAGGATGAACGTACCTCCATCGGACTCTGTTTGGTGGATTTCAAATAAGATGGTATTTATGACATACCATAAAACTACATCTCCATTAGCATTCTTACAAGCATTAATTAAAACCCAAAACTCATAGTAAGATAACTCTTTCCGAGTATCTTGGAATTATACAGGTTTTAGGTTCTATATTCATTCTAAACATGATATTGATGCTGCTGCCTCTATTCTTACTGCCTGTATCTCTGATATAAAAAGTTGGATGTCCAAAATTTTTACACCTAAATTGTAATAAGACTGAGGTTATGCTGTTAGGTACTTCCCATCAGCTACGTAAAACCAATGCTGTAAACCTGTCAGTTGATGGTACCATGCTTGAGTTCAGATCTTGCATTGGCTGCCTGTTAGGTTTCAAGTGGATTTTAAAATCCTTCTCCTGACCTACAAGGCTCTCCATGGGCTGGCTCCACTTTTTGTCAGATCCTTTAACCTTTTACACACCCACTGCAACCTCTGCTCCACCGATCTTAGACTGTTGTGTCCCTTCTGCTCGCCTGTGCTCTATGGGCGACAGGGCCTTCTGTTGCTATGCCCCAAAACTCCAAAAAGTTTTTTAAATCTAGCTTAAAAACTAACTTTTTTTTAGAAAAGGCATTTTATGATTCTTTTCCTTGTTTCTGTTTTTTGAATTTATCTTTGTTCTGTGAAACGCTCTGAGACGATTGCTTTTAAGAGCACTATATAAAAGGGCGCTATAAAGTAAAGTAAATACAGCTGATGCTGAGTGCAGCAACTCGCTGTATAATTTGTCCTGTCCCATCGGAGGCGTTCTCTTTCGGAAGACAAACTATTTCAATCTTGGAATTTAGTAAGACTTTATGTAAAAAAAAAAATGCCATTGTTTTCTACTTTTTTATTTATTTATTTTTACTTATGCTAGTATTTTGATATCCAGTATGAGAGAACTCAATACAACTGCACAATACTTTGTACATACTTGTACAGATACTGTATAATTTGTATAATTTTGATTTTTCTGCATAATTCCTGGGGTGTATTTCTTTACGTAAACATATGCAAGTTAAGTGGTTTAGGGAGGGAAGATTTTGGACTCCCAAAATCTTCCTCCCATATCATCACACTTAAGTGAGTTGGCTGAACTGTCACTGAAACTCCAGCATGACTCCATGAGGCTCATACGTTGGTGTCCCAAGATTAAAGTTTCTGAAGCACTGGGCAGTGGAAGAGAAGCATAATTCACAAAGTTCGCTACTGAAGCAGTAAAGAAATTGGAATTTCAGGTTGTTGCTCTTCACAAAGGAAGAAAAGGAGATGTGGAAATCAACAGCAAACTATCTTTTCTAAAATTGGCAAATCTCACTGAAGAGCAGATTAATGACAACACTAGAGTTGCGAGCAACTTTACGGCTTCCAAGAAGTTATCGTAAAGTTTAAGCGCATTGGTTATTATAGATGAAACGTTATCATCACAACTGTGTTAACTGTGTTAATTTTGGCACACATATTGGAATTATTGGTTAGTAACCAATTTAAATTTTATTTGGATGCACACAAAATTCTAAATAGTATGCAGTCATATACTTTGAAAATAATGCATATAAAGAGGCTAACATTGTTCTAAATTGGAAATCGCTCTGTTTGAGTTTGTGTGTGTGTGAGTGTGAGCGTGTGGTGCCCTATTCTCAATTTTGCAATATAAAATAGTCTACAGCATGTATTGGTTTTTGTATATTTTAATGCCACTATCATTTAATGTGCATTTTTAAAGCAATAGAAAGTGATAATAGTGTAACGATTAGCTAACAGGGGTGTCTGGCAAATACACAATTCACCATATTTAATTGTCACCAAACCGCTACTAGGACATAACATGTGCATGATTTATGAGTAACACCACTCGAATCCTTTGCCGAGGAATTATAAACAGGACAGAGGAGAGAAGAAGCTGAAACAGAACCCAGAGAGACAGTACTAGTTATTGTATATTTTAATGTCACTATCATTTAATGTGCATTCGTAAAGCAATAGAAAGTGATAATAGTGTAACGATTGGCTATCTGGGGTGCCTGGCTTCGTTGCCGCATATTCAGAATTTGCGATTGTTGTTTTATCAGTTTAGTCTTAATAATTATAACTATCACTGTAGTTATGAAATAAAAAAAGCAGACGCCATATCAGTAAAACGAGTAGTGCATTTTTTTTGGCTTCTGTTCAGCTATGACAGCGTTGTAAAAAAAAAAAAAAAAAAAATGTGATGACAGAACATTTTTGTACAGTCGAAAGACGGTAATTTTTCAAATTATTTGTGTGTATCAGTATTGCCTGCATGTCCACGAGGTTATAAGTAAACAAACAGCATTACGGCTGAGAAGCTGGTAAGCTCGAATTATATTAAAATGTCCGCTTTTTGGGGGGATTCTCCATGAATAACTATGCGATCTTTACAGTTACAACTCTATTTTATTGAGCAAGCGATTGTGAAGCTGTGAATTCTGTGTATACATTTGATTACCAAAAATAATTATTTCAATGAAAGATACTGCCGCAAAGTCGCCCCCCACTCCTTCTCACATTTTTTAAATGGATTACACACGCTGTTTCATTTCAACAGATTCAGGATTTGTGACTGTTTGACCACAGTTCAGTCGTAAAAATAATTATATAACGATTTTTAAGCAAACTGTATTCATGTGACTTGTAAAGCTCATGTATTATGTATTTTTTTTTGTTTGTTTCGATTGTCTTCTGGTTTAAAAAGCATAGTGCAGGTTATTTTTTTTATTTATTTTTTTCGCATGGATGCAGCTGCAACAGTAGTTTACAGTATGTGTCTATATACTGTATATTGTGTGTACGTGTGAATTAATATCATCCTTGCCACTGTAATTGTTACATGAGTTAGTAAAACTGTTCTTTAAACACCAGCAAAAAATGGCCGTTTTAAGAATGATTTTTTCTCTAGCTTGTTGACTGTACCATGTTAACAGCTGTCCCCAGTGGTGGGAATGTGTCATTTCAAGGTGAAAATTGTGCAAAAATGGCATGTCACCCATATTGATTGGCTTATGGCGGTCATGTTTGTTGATGTAGGAACTTTTCCTGACTAACTTTTTTAGAGGATAGTACAAAGATAACGTATAACCAAGAGTCACATCAATCGGCCAAAGGGCTCATGAGGAGTTGTTGTTTAAGCGTTTCCACCAAATCCAACATAGCTGCCACACCATGTGACCGATCCATTTTCCTTAAGTACAATCAATCGTGGACATGAGCGCACTATGTACAAAATTTCACAGCTGTACTATTTACCGTTCATGAGAAGAAGACTTTTGAATATTGTCCAGACTTTTCATTAAATCCAAGATGGCTGCCACACCATGTGACCAAAGGCCGCCATATTGATCATGACACAACATCACACAGTCCTCAACATCCGTGTCAAATTTTTTGTGCATTTTGGTGCAGCCGATATAGATTATATTTAGTTTTATAGCCAGTTGCGTATGTTGATGATGTCATGCAGTGTGGATGTCATGATTTTCACAGTAGCAACTTCCCTTGAACAAGCGTAACAGATGAACATACTGAGATGTTTTATTCAATTTTTGTTTCAATCGGATAAGCGGTTCAGAGAAGCAGATGTTGAATTTTGATGATTTTATATTTTAAGGTAATTTTATGTGTTAATTAATGTGGTTGCCAAAAACCACAGAACCAATCAACTTCATATTAACAACAGTTAATCAAGGACTGTCCCTCAACATGTATAGCAATTTCAGAACTCTTCAGTAAGCGGTTTCCGATACATAGGGTTTAACAAATTCCATAAAATCCAATATGGCTGCCGAACCATGTGACTTGCATAAAATTTGCTGAATACCGACTATCATCCATAGGCATCTACCAGTGTACGAATTTTGTGAGTTTTGAGCATGTTTTGGCAGAAAAAAAAAATAATAACTAGAGTTGCGAGCAACTTTACGGCTTCCAAGCAGTTATCGTGAAATTTAAGCACATTGGTTATTATAAATGAAGAGTTATCACAACTGTGCTAACTGTCAATTGTGGCACACATATTGGAATTATTGGTTAGTAGGCAATTTAAATTTTATTTGGATGCACACAAAATTCTAAATAGTATGCAGTCATATAGACTTTGAAAATAATGCATATAAGAGGCTAACATTGTTCTAAATTCTAGATCACTCTTTGTTTGAGTTTGTGTGCGTGTGTGTGTGCGTGTGGTGCCCTGTTCTTCATTTTGCAATATAAAATAAAGTCTACAGCATGTATTGGTTTTTGTATATTTTAATGCCACTATCATTTAATGTGCATTCTTTGTAAAGCAATAGAAAGTGATAATAGTGTAACGATTGGCTATCAGGGGTGCCTGGCAAATACACAATTCACCATATGTAATTGTCAGCAAAACGCTACTAGGACATAACATGTGCACGATTCATGAGTAACACCACTCAAATCCTATGCCGAGGAATTATAAACAGGACAGAGGAGAGAAGAAGCTGGAACAGAACCCAGAGAGACAGTAGAAATGGAGCAGTTATTGTTTCTGCAGGTAATAGACCTTTTGGAGTTGGCTCAAATACAAAACAAATTATTTCATAATAAATCACATCCAAAGTTATATTATAGCACTCAGTAGTTAACCATCTGTTAACAAACATAATATCCGCTGAATCAAAAACATCATATGGCACACTTGATAAACTCATTATAGTTTGCACATAAATAGTAGTTATTGCACATCAATAGTAGCCCAGTTATATTGCACACCTTAATCATGTATATTACATATAAGCTAGTTATATTGCACACCTTGGTTAATCATGTATATTGTGATCAGTGAAAAAAAAAAAAAAACCCATACGTCTTTTAAATACACTGGCTGATTCGTTGCCACCTATTGAGGATTTTGCGATTGTGGTTTTATCAGTTTAGTCTTAAATATAACTATGAATGTAGTTATGAAATAAAAAATTAAAAAGACGCAGTATCAGTACAGTATACCCATTCACTTGAATTCCGTATGTAGATACTACTGAATCGGAGACTATTTATAAATTATATTCATGGTAGCTTTAATAAAAAAAGTTTGTTCTTAAGTTTTACAAACTGTGTATAACTTATTTCGAGACTTTTAATTTTCCCATTGACTTGTCAACCCATTGTGGAGGTAGGTTTATACTAGAAACACTTTAAAACACACACATAACCAAACGAATATCATATTAAACATAATTTTTATATTAATAAGAATAGTCTGTCAGCCTACTTCCGAGTAGATCCTGTAGCTGCCACAGCGCTTTTTTTTTTTTTTTTTTTTCCAGTGGGTACTGTTGAATTGCAACTGAATCGGACCTGATTTATCTCTAAACACAGCCCTATAAATACAACTTAATATAATTACAATAAACGGTAGAACGTAACCGGACATCTGCCATATATTGACCTATATTATGAATTATAAAAAGTCAGTCAATTGAAATCGCTCAAGCGTACAGGTGGAAAATGTGGACGTGAAATGTGTATGTTTTCATCTGCGGTTCACGCTGAGTTGCTAAACAGCGATTAAATAATTATACACAGTATAGTTTGCTTAAAAATCATTATATAATTATTTTTACGACTGAACTGTGGTCGGTAAATAGCACAGCTGTGAAATATTTTTGTACATAGTGCGCTCATGTCCACGATTGATTCAGTTTTAAAAAAATGTTTTCTTAGTTTACAATATGTATCTTTGTATAATGTACTGTGTGTACGTCTAAATTAACATAATCCTTTCCACTGTAATTACTGTAATCTGCTAGACACCAGGAAAAAATGGCTGCTTTAAAAAAATAACCGTATTAACCATAATTTATATATTGATGTGAAGACTGTCACAGTAGATCCTGTAGCTGCTACAGCGCTTTAAAAATATATATATATATATATATATATATATATATATAGATATATATACATGTCCGCTTTTTAGTCTCCATGAATAACTATGCGATCTTTACAGTTACAATGCTATTTCATAGAGCAAGCGATTCTGAACAGTTCTGTGTACACATTTCATTACCAAAAATAAACTATTTCAATGAAAGATACGGCCCCAAAATTACAACAAAAATGCACTAATTCGAACCTTTCGGCCAGGAGACAAGGTAATGCTGCTGCTTCCCTCTTCAGAATCCAAGTTATGTGCTAAATGGCAGGAGCCATATGAAGTGATTCGGGCTATAGGAAAGGTGAATTATGAAATTAGACAGCCCGATCGCCGTAATGAACGTGAAATTTATCATGTCAATTTATTAAAGCCCTGGCAGGCAAGGGAGGTCTTGTTTATAGCCCCAGGCAACATAGAGGATGATTTAGGCCCCTGTCCAGAGGCTCCTAGCACAAAATCATTCCGATGGGGGAACAATTGGTTCCAGACCAGCAACGGAGCTGCGTAAGCTATTGAGGAATTCAGCGATGTTTTTCTGACTTGGCGGCAGAACTAATTTGGTTGAATATGACATTATCTCTCCACTAGGTGTCATCGTGCGGGAGAGACCCTTACAGGATCCCAGAAAGTTGGCTGAAGTGGCGTTCGCAAAGAGGTATGGGACATACTCGAGCTTGGGGTGACTGAACCTTCCAGGAGCGGTGGTGCAGTCCCTATTGTCATAGTGGCTAAGAAAGACGGCACCAACCGGCTAGCGTGGATTTCAGGAAGGTAAACGCTATTGCCGTTCGATGCGTGCCCTATGCCTCGGTCGACAAACTTTTAGACAGACTGGGTAAGGTGAGGTTTATCTCCACTTTGGACCTGACAAAGGCATACTGGCAGATCCCTTTAACCCGCAGTTCTAGAGAGAAACCGCAGTTCTAGAGAACCGCATTTTCAACACCAAAGGGGCTGTTTCACCTTAAAACCATGCCGTTTGGGCTACATGGTGCCTGCTGCCTTCAGAGACTGATGGATCAGGTTTTCGCCCATCATGAATATGCAGCAGCGTATATTGATGACGTGGTCATTTACAGCTCCACCTGGCGAGAGCATTTGGCTGGGATTGCAGCCGCCCTTCAGTCTCTAAGGGTAGCCCGGCTGACAGCTAACTTGAGAAAATGTGCGTTTGCCAAGACAGAGACTCAATATTTGGGATTTTTAATGGGAATGGAAGGGTGAGACCTGTAGTCACTAAAATCCAGGCTTTGGTTGATGCAGCGATCCCCAAAACCAAGACTCAGGTGAGGTCACCCTTGACATTCTGTACGGTGAAAGTGAGGTGATCTCGCTATGCAGGAGGTTTCATCTGCCAGAAAAACATATTGTTGGAAGATTCAGAAAGTACAAGGACAATAGAGGAAAGAAGGTCCCAGCAGACCTTGTAGGGCTCATCAAAACACTAGAGACTGTAGCAGTTTCCACAGCCCAGTGTGAGAGAGGCTTCAGCTCAATGAATAACATTCTCACGGCTGAGTGTGAGAGAGACTTCAGTTCAATGGATAACACTCTCACACCAATTAGAAACTCTCTTAGTGTCCCAAGAGTGAGTCATCTTCTCTTCCTGATTCGTAATGGTCCACCATTAACTCAGTTTCAGTCATTGAGTTCTGTCAGAGCTTGGTTGTTGCAGGGGAAAAAGGATTGCAGAACACAAAGCTTGCAAGGAGAGGGAGCAACAGACAGGACAATTTGAACTGACTGGCAAGTGTACAGTTCTATAACACACACTGCCTGGCACTTTGTTACATTTGTTTTAATTATTCATTTGTATGTCTTAAATGTTAAAAAGAACAACTTGGGATTCAATTCACACCTTCAAACTGCAATCTGAAAATGGTATTTTAGATTGCCATGTTTAACAAGTGAAAAATGTTAAGCATCTTGATCAGCTAAATTTGTATAAAGAATAATTTTTCTATATTAAAGTAGAAATTTAAAACAATTATTATTTTACATTTTTCCTAATTGGCATATTTACTATGTTACCTTTAAACTTTTCATTGCTTTGTATTAAAGGGACATTGTAAAAAAGTACCTCTGAATCTTCTCTTATAAGCATCACAAACCTTAAGCTGGGGTGTCTTGACCACAAGCATTTTCACTTCACTCAACAATAAACATCCACCTAGGGTTACCCCAGTGATTTTTTTTCCAATTCCACCACTGGATATATGTCACTACATTTTATTGTCTGAAGCACGTAAGCAGCATAGAGGATTCCTATGTTGTGCAATAGACCAGTAAAAAATTTGAAACGTGCACAGTTACTTTTAATTGTAATTATAGTTTCCTTTGGTTGAAATAAATTACTCATCAGGATATAACATTGTAATTATACTGTGTATTAATACAAATTAGTAAAATGGAAGAGCATTGTTTATTTCTATTTTTTTGTATATTTTCGTTGTTACTGTTAGTAACACTGGATTGATTGTACAGTCAGCACTCCACATCTGACCGTATAAAATTTTAACATCAGTGACAGTTAAGGTGTGATGCATATCTGATTATTTCACTTTGGCCCGCTTCAACCCTTGTCTGTTTTTAGGAAAACAAAAAAGACAATGTCAAAAATGCATAGCTGAAAGGACTGTGTTTTAAAATAAGTAGGCTTCTATTTAGATGTACTGTAGTTGGTTTTGTTGGTACAGTACTTTATTTCAACAGTATATTTTAATTCAGAATAATATGATTCGAAAAATATCACTTACTTAAAAAGAGACCACATGTCGACTGTAATACAGTACCTACTTTTTAATCCGGTGCGTATTGCAGCAGTATGTAAAATTCCCCATTAACGACTCAACAACAAAACAAAATCAAAATGTTACCCATGCACAGAACTGCGTAAAATGTAAAGGCAAGGCAATTTAGAAAAAAAAAAAAAGTTTCAGAATTATAGTGCTCGATAAGGCCTTAATGTCACTTCACTTGAAAATACACAAACGTAACTAAAAAATAAATGTAGTATCTAAAACTGTTTAATGATTAACTGTTTTACATTACAGTAGCTAACTTTTGTTTTTGCTGTCAGGTTGAACTGGAGGAAGCACTGTATAACTGCACAAGAAAGACTGATTTGGCATGCGAGAAAAAAAAAGAATGCGGGCTGTGACAGGTAATCAAATAAATTGTAACGTTAAAGAGATGGGCTTTGTATCAGAAAACTTACGTGAGTCGAGTCGAAATGTGACGGGTAAGTGCTTTAATTTGTTACATATATATATAATGGGAATTATTTGCTTCTTAATACAAGGACGTTACAACGTGACCGATGTGTATCTGAGTGTCATATATCCGAGTGCTGACTGTATTATTGTTTTTTTTCTTTTTGCTGCTCTCCTAGATGTTGAATAAGAGCATGGAGTAAAATGTACAGCCGTTTTATTGTGTTTTTATTTATTTTATTTTTCCCAGATGTCCATTAATTTCTAGTTCCAAGACTCCAGCTTGTGTCGGTGTGAGCTATCCTAATGGTTTGTTGGCTGTTAGCCTTAAAAACAAAAAGTACACGACGCAGAGCATCAGTCATTAACAGCAGCGTGCAAAGCGGGCGGGCGTTTTGCAGTGTGTGTGTGTGTGTGAAAGAGGGCTGAGCAGCTACATGTGGTGCAGTGATTGAGAGCTTCTACACAAACAGTTAAATACAAAAAATAAAACAAAATACAGGAAATAAAAAGTTCCCTTTTAATCTAAAATCCTGTGAGTCCTGAATCACACATCTGCTCAGTACTGTATTGAATTGTTTACATCATGTGGATATGTTTGTTGTCCTCAGCATTATTCAATGCTGGGGACAAAGTGAAATGTACAGATCGTAAACAGTACATTTCTAATAAGATAGTGAAACCCTTAAGCAACTAATGTGTCAAGAAAATATTAAAGGAAGGTTGGTGTTTCTTATGCTTTTTCACTTAAACCCGGACATTAGGGCATCAGGGCTTGTTAATTCCTGCCACCTGGACATAGATGCCAATTCCCGGACTATCTGGGTCAAATCCAGACAGTTGGCAACCCTAGACTCCCCTGAACTGTAAAAAATCACCAGTGCAGGGGCACAGACACACACACACACACACACACAAACGACAAACAATACAAACAAATTATTATTATTATTTTTTTTTTTAACTATTTTGTATTTATTTATTTATTTTTTATAAATTTAGTAGTCGGAAATAATTTTTTTTTTTGTTGTTTTCTCCCAATTTAGTAGTGTCCAATTATTTTGTTTAGCTCAGCTCACCGCTACCACACCACGCTGACTCGGGAGTGGCGAAGACGAAAGCACATGCTGTCCTCTGAAGCGTGCTGTCAGCCAACCCTTTTTACACACTGCAGACTCACCATGCAGCCACCCAGAGTTACAGCATCGGAGGACAACGCAGCTCTGGGCAGCTTACAAAGCAAGCCGCAGGCGCCCGGCCAGACCACGTGGGTTGCTGGTGCGTGGTGAGCCGAGACACCCTGGCCGACCTAACCCTCCCTCCCCGGGCGACACTTGGCCAGTGTGCTCCGCCCCCTGGGAGCTCCGTCCTTGGTCGGCAAAGAATAGCCTGGTCTCGAACCAGCGACCTCCAGGCTATGGGGCACATCTTGCACTCTACGCGAGTGCTTTTACTGGATCGCCACTCGGGAGCCCTTCTGTATTTTTTTTTTTTAACAAATAAATACACAAAAAGATAAACACACACATTTCTAAAATCAATCGAGCAGGGGCACAAACAAACACAAGACAAAAACACCTGCACTGCAATAGTTAGCAGTACAGGGACACACACAAACTCAAGAAAAACAAAGATTTCTGTTTTTATTTTTCTCTCCTTCCCATAAAAACAAATGGCAAGACAAAGGGATTTTGAGAAAAAAAATAAATATAAAAAGAGGAAAGAAAGAATGAGGGCAGAACAAACACATTTGTGTTCTGACTGCCCACACTAAAGCACTGAGCCTGTCTGAATTGCCTGCCCTCCCCCTCTCATAGCATTTATGGAGGTTTAAAAAACAAATCTGATTTTAAACAAAAACTAAAAACAGTTTTGTGTATAAAAAACTGAATATATAATAACAAATACCTTTCAGATAAAGAAAATATATAAATACATTTCAAAAAAAAATGGAGAATTTCTTCTGCACTTACGAAAAGCACAAGTGCGGAGAGAAAGAACTGTGTTTTCTTTAAAACAACTTAATAAAAAAGTGTAAACAAAAGGTGCACTACTACTTTAGAACAATGACAAAAATACAAGATTTAGTCTGCATTCCCACTGGGTCCATTTCAAACAGACTAGGTCTGGTTTGTTTAGTTTGAAACAATGTATCAATGTGCTTGCTGTTCAGGACCCAGTTCGTTTGTGTTCACAATGCAGTTTGCAAGAGCACGTGGTTTGTTTATATGGTCAGTGAACCGGATGTTTACAATATCCTGCAAGGTATCTTGAAAATGGCAGCTACTGAAGTATTGCTCAGTTTTTAATAGCATGTTTAGATTCTTACATATTGTGGAAGAAAGCAGGGGAACGGAGGAGCACTTCTCTAATTTAATAAATACATTTGTTGAATGACGGCATTAGGAGAATAGTGCGGTATTAAGTTACTTATTGTAGGCATTGAGAAAAGACTGCATTTTCTTTTATATTGTCGTCTCAAACATGTTAAATGTAAAAAGCCAGATTTAAAAAAAATAGATCAGTTATTAGTATTACCATTTCACGGAGCCTGGGAAGGGACGTGAGAGAAAAAAAAATGTCTCTCGTCACACGTCTTACTATCTCGTGGCCAAAAAATGAAGGCTGTTTTCTCTACTTTACTCAGAACGTGATAAATTATGCACAAAATGTTATCTCCGTGAAGCTAGCAACAATTTCAGTTCCGGCGTAACTTCCGGTGAATGCTACTTCTGCATCTCAATGTCGGAACCGGCTTTTTAATCCCAAAATAAAAGTCCCTCCATCCTGTCGCTCTCATATAACGGTTGGAAGAGACAGTAAAAGCAGCAGCAAGAAGCTACATTAATAAATTGCTTGTCATTCATTATTAATTTAATTATTAATATTATTAATCACCAAGGTCTAGCTACTTTATACCAGGTAATTATTTTAAAAAAGTTCTCCTGTATTAATATATTATTATTGTTTAAATTACTGTAACCTAAAAATGCAAAAAACAAGACGATAAATGATAATTTATTAGGCTTAATATATATTAACAGAGAACAAGACTTTCACTTCAACACCAGGTAATTTTATAAGAATAATTTGGGAATCACTGCCTTAAACAATGTAATAATAATCTTTATTTGTATAGTGCAATCAATGTAATACAGCTCAAAGTGCTTTACAAGCAGAATACAGAGTAAAATACAGAAACAAAAAGTACAGTTATTAAAAGCAGCCCAAAGCACTTTGTAAGCAGATTACAGAATAAAAATACAGAAATAGAAAAAAAGTACTATTAAATTTTAAAAAAAAACTATATAATAAAAATGTTTTTAAACAAGATTTAAAAATAACATGGGTCCTTTGTTATTAAAAGTGCATTGACTTAAATAATCTCATTAAAAAAGAAAATAATGTAGAAACTTATTGTATTGTAAGCAATGGATTCTGCATTATCGGCAGTGGTTCACGCCACAGACCAAGAAAGTGGTCCACATCACTCACTGGGTACCAGCACAAAACCATTTTTGCTGGTGATGCTGGAGCAAATAAAAAGGTAATTTTCTTTTTATTATTGATGTTTTTTTAAACCATCTCATTCAAGTTTGTACCTTTAATGACTGCTGGTGTATACTCCCATACTAATGGAAATAAGTTGTGTCTTATAGGATTCTGTTAACACATACTAAGGTATGTTGTGAATGAGTGTAAACATACAGTATAGCTGTTCAAATGAAAACACGAAAATAATCTGTGACTTACATACCTTCATAAATGATTATCTATGTGTATATATCTCTTTTTAGTTTGTGATGGTATTTGGCAACTCGCATCACAGAAGCCTGGCCGATGATTTTGTGACAACGCCACTCGGCAACCTGAGATTTGGTTTTAGTTCCCTCCCTGGTGCCTGTGCAACAATATTGAGGAAGGAAATTCTGAGAGAAACCTTACCTGAAGAACCAGATTTAGTGGTTATTTAGCCCCTGGTAATAACCTCACCAAGAGCAACACTATCGAGCAAGCTGGCAAAGAATTTGCTACCCTTATCCACTTAGCTGCTTAGGTGGTAATGTAATGTAACAACTGCAATTGTTGCTGGGGGTTTAGAATATAGGGTTGGTTGTGCAAAATTTATGTCACTGCTATTTGTTGCTGGGGTTTTAGTAGTGCCGGGCACTGAAAACATGACATTTTGGCTAGTAGGTTGTGTATTTCAGCCATTCCTGAAAAAAATTAGGATTGTAACTCAGTAAAGGGGGTTAAATGTAATTATTTCCGCAAAAAAAATAATTAACGATTGTAACTGAAAACAATAAGGGATTTTTATTCCTTTATGTTATTGTAATCCTGTTTAAGCTCCTTGTTGGTAGGTGGTAGTATTAGATTTTCCGACCCGCTTACCGTTGACCTTGGCCTTCAAGATCTGTTCGTCAGAATACCATTGCTGTGCAGCCCGAATGAAGGTCGATTCCTCTCAATATCTGAACACTTCCCGTCCATGCTCAGACCTGTGGTGTACTGATGGTGTACATCTCAGTGATGACTGTGGCATGCCCTCTCCTGCACAGCTCATGTGGTGTGCAGCTTACCAACAACTCTTTGCTGCACAAGAGACTAAACCAGCAACAACAGGTTTGCAGAGCAAAACCTGGCCTCACTCACATGTGGTTGTGAGAGGGTCCAGCACCAGTAATCAGCAGCTCTGATCCTTTCGAGTGGGCAGAGGTGAAGCACGGTACTACCAAGAAGGCAGCGGAGGAGCTATTCTTGGAGATGACTCTAAGTATTAAAACTTAATTTGTGTTGTTTTAATTTGATGTTCTTTGGGATTAGACAATAAAAAATGCAAAACAATCTGAGCGATCATCAGTTCGATGCTATTATCTGAATTACATTTCCTCAATTTGTAGCTGCATTACGGGCGGCAGTGGAGTAGTGGTTAGGGCTCTGGACTCTTGACTGGGGTTGTGGGTTCAATCCCAGGTGGGGACACTGCTGCTGTACCCTTGAGCAAGGTACTTTACCTAGATTGCTCCAGTAAAACCCAACTGTATAAATGGGTAAAAATAATGTAAAAAAATAATGTGATATCTTGTAACAATTGTAAGTAAGCCCTGGATAAGGCGTCTGCTAGAAAATAAATAATAATAATTACATTACATTAATGTGGATTGTATTATATTAAAAAAAAAAATGTCATTTTAATTTTTAGGGCTTGAGTGGTGGTGGTGTGTACCATGTCCATGGTCTTGGGTGCTGTGCTACCCAAAGGCGTGGGTGGTTTTGGCGTGAGAGCTGGGGTCAGGAGCTGTTACTGAGAAGGCAGGGGAGTTAAAAGGAAAACATTAAAGCTAAGTGAATCACGTATCAGTGAGGCAGTAACAGCTAGGCAGCAAGACCAGAATGCAAGTGAGGTGAGGGGTGAGGAAAGGTCCTAAAACAGCAGAGATGTCAGTGGACAGCAAGGTGAGTAAGGGTGAAATGTCTAATAAGGAAGCAGGGATGATTACAGGTGAGGTGATGGAGAAGGAGGTAGGTGGGACTACAGCTCAGGTGAAAGGGAGGTAAGACTACAGGTGTGAAGCACAGAAGTAAGACTACAGGTGTGGTGAAGGAGGAGATAGGACTACAGGTGTGAAGGAGGGAGGTAGGACTACAGGTGTAGTGAAGGAGGAGGGAGGTCTACAGGTGTGGTGAAGGAGGGGAGGTGGGACTACAGGTGTGAAGGAGGGAGGTAGGACTACAGGTGTGGGGAAGGAGGAGGTAGGACTGCAGGTGTGATGAATACACTAAATATTACACTGAATATTACTAAACTTAAGGAGAAGTCAACCCCAACCAAACACAAAAACATAAAGGGAAAAAAGCAAATCCATTAGATTATACAGTAATTGCAAATGCCATTCATGATGTTAAACAAAGCAATAAAAAAAAAAAAAAACACATTTCAATTTTGGGGGAGGTTGCTGAGTTACTTAATTGGCCTCACACACGCCCCAGTGCAGCCAAAAGAAGTAATTTACTTCTTTATAATATTTGGAAACAAAACAGGAACAACATACACTGACTGGTAGAACAAATTAATTATTTAAAAACGGGATTAACAAATTCAAACACAGAGACACTAGTACATTGTACAACAGAATATAGTGAAGAACCAGGTAAGTCATTTGGGGGAGTAAAAAGGAAACTAATAGAAAATGTTAAATATGATAAACAACAGTGGGCCACAGAACATTATTCTAAGAAAACAAAAACTTTCAGTATTTGTAAATCCCCAAATAAAAGGAAAAGGCCTATGGTAGCCTGCAGTATCTGCCATGAATGGTACCATTTTGAATGTGTTGGCATTCCCAATCATAGTGATGCAGATATTGACTCCATGGGCTTTGTCTGTAACTCAGACACATGCCAGCTAAAGGTACTACCAGTACAAAAAGGTTTTACATTTACAGGTAAAAAAAAACAGACTACCCTGTAACACTACTAAATAAAACTGTTAATGTATGTTCTTCATTTACACAAGGAACACAAACAGACAATCTGTGTCTTCCACTTGATTTCTTTAAAAACATAAGTGAAACAAATCTGAATGTGGATACACAACAGATGACACCAACATGAGCAATATACTGTGGAATCTGTGGAGGATTCTTCAACTGAAGAAAATGTTTTTAGTCAAGATACTTTACATTGTAATTTATCACAAAAGGCAACATTTAGCGATTTTACATGTTCAGCTACATCCATCAATGGCAGATTGGTCTCGGCTCCTTGAGTTAAAATGTGGGAGATCTTTCCAGAAATATTCATGGGAAAGCACATTTTGCAAATAAAATGAAAAGATTCAATCCTTACTGTATCATAGCATTTAAAACCATTATTTCAGTACATCTGTAAAAAAACATTTAAAAAACATTTTTTTTAAATAAATGGATATTGTGCTCATGAAAAACGCACTCACATTTGAAATTATTTTAGAGAAACACGACAGCATTGATTTTAACGTGTCATATGCTGGTAAAATAGCAGGGGACATAAATCTGGCACAATCAACCCCATTTTCTATTCATTTAGTATAGAAATAAACAAATATAAATACAATAAACAATATAAACAAATAGAAATACAATAAACAATACACAAAAATAAAGATAAATACAATAAGGCATTTTTTTAGCAGATTATTTGATACTTTTATTTTGAAATACGCTTTCGACCCTCTCCAACTGACACTGGAAGTTGCATAATGTTGCCAGCAACTGTTGCTCGCTTCACACAGGTTGCGAAACTGGGACCTTCGCATTTTTAAATTGACCTTAGAGGCTAAACATTTAGGGCGTGAAACTGGGGCTCGTCTTCACTGCCAATCACTTGGGGGGTGTTTAATTATTATTATTATTATTATTATTATTATTATTATTTTGGTTAAAGGCTTAATTTTTTTTTATCATATTTACTATTGTTATTGTGGTTATCCTAATATTAACTATTAAATTATATATATATATATATAATTTCACATGAAATGATCTCATCATACTTAATAAAAAGCGATATGTTTGTGTGTATTTTTTTTTATTATAGAAGTTACCTTTAAAAAACAAACAACAAACAAAAAAAACACCCGCCGTCATCCTGCGCAACCACTCTAAACACAGGCGGCGGTCATATTGGGGTGTTGTAACCGAACTGCGTTTTTCCTCTGCGACAGGTCTGGTTGGCTTCACCGTCGGCTTGCAAGTGAAAAAGCGGGCGGCCTGATAGCGCACGTTCCGGAGAATGCGTGTGCTTGTCTTCGTTTCTCCCGAGTCAATATAGGAATTCTATCGCAATTAGATATTCCAAATTGGGATAAAATCGAGGGTAGAAATAATTTGTGATTACAAATAAAAGAAAGCTTTTCAGAAAAATAGTAGTGTATGGTTGACACCTTTATACTCAGTGTTGCACTCTTTCTTTTTCTGAATTGCTCACAGTGCAGCAGTAAGCAAAAACTGCTTCTTATTGGAATTTACAGTTAAATAAAATAATGTAGTGGCCAGATGAATATGACCCTAAGTATGTTGCAGTATGGAGGAGTGCCATAAGGTGTATTTTTCTATAACATTTCTTGTTTCTGTTTTATTAAAATTACCTTAGATGAAGTTGATGAGGTGAGGAGTAAAACCTGCAAAGGCTGCAATGCCAAATGCACCTCAGTATACTGTACCACCCATCAGTAAATTCTAATAGTACAATTGCTTCTTCCATCATCATTGTTTGGGATCATGCACAGTTCATTCAAAAGTTTGATGTGATATTTAGACAAACATGCCATAACAGTAAAAGTATATATGTGTAACCTGTGCTGACTAGGTCCAGTCTTTTGACTAAACTGTTGTTGGTGAAGATGGCTATATGCAGGTGCCTCTTAATTCCACATACAGTACATTTAACATTTATATTACAAAGCAATTCTGTGGATGCTGTACTTTCCAAGTTTTATTTCAAGATCTTTGTCAACAACATGCAATGAAATTAGCAGAATCAGGATATTGTTTCCTGGTGGAAGCTTTTGATCTCAGTTTTTTTTTATTATTTTTATTTTAAGTTATTGCCCCACATAAAAGTTAGGTTAGTAGTTTTCATACTTCGCCGCTGAAATATTGCAATACATTTGTCTTAGACTCCACAAATAATGAGAGGTGCAAGAGAATCAATTACTCCACCAAGATTATCCTCTTCAGGCAGCACAGTGAATGGATGAGACGCCCATTCCTCAGAAGCTTCCTCAAAACACTTCACTTGGTGAGTGAAATGTTTATAATCTTAAATTTGTGAATGCACAATATAAACCAGACAGGCCAAACACTAATAAAATGGAGCGATATCCTTGAAATTGATGTAAATTTAATTTCATTGTAGGAAAAGGTCTAGCACCCAGAAACTCCAACAAGGATGATGCCATCAATGAAAGTATGTTAAATTGTATAACAGCAAGAAAAGTTATAAATCTTGATAAAGATTTTTTGTCTAAAAACAAATTCATATTGGAGGACGTAAATATAAAATTGGAAACTTATGCAAGATGGAAAAACTTGCATTTAACATTATACCATTTGACAAACTTATTGTACTGCCAATGTTGTGTTTCTGAAGTTTTAGTGCTAGTTAATCTCAATTTCTTCTCTTGGCCTGATGTCACATCCAAATTATTTCTGCATTCTGTTGCTGTTT
>JAHFZB010000342.1:0-63488 GCA_036884735.1 Huso huso
TGCAAGCCATTGCAATACAGACAAGACAGGTAGAGATAATGGGAGGAGATGGTGGGATCAGGAGGGAAGGAGAGGAAAATCTGAGCATCATCAGTACAGAAATGGTAAGGAGAAACCATAGGATGCTATGAGGGGGGGGCCCCAGGAGATGGTGTAGAGAGAGAACAGGAGAGTGACCTAAGACTGAATTTGGGGACTCTGAAGTTGGGTGGAGGGACAGCCCACAAAGGCCTAAAAGGGAGAACCTAGGCCAGAGAAAAGAGATCCCTAGGTCAGGGAGATGATAGTGGAATAGAGGACACAGCCGAGGGGACAGAGGGAGAGGAAGACAGTGGAGTAGGGATAGATAGGGTGGTGGAGTGAGTGGAAGGATGGAGGCTGGCAGTGAAAGGACATGTACAGTCCTGGCCGAGGGTTTTGGAGAGGAAGGGTAGGGAGGGAGACAGGATGGTAGCCGCTCTGAGGGAGGTGGGGTCGAGGGCAGGTTTTTGAGGAGGGGAGCATAGAGCTGAAGGCAGGAGGGAAAGATACCAGAAAGTAGAGAGGTGTTGAGGGAGGGAGAGATGAAGGGGAGGAGCAGGAGCAGCAGCTTGAAAGAGGCGGAGGAGGGGGTCATCACTCACCACCCCAGAGCCCTATCTGCTGCTCTTATAATGATGATCATCACTACCACCCCAGAAACTTCATCTGCTGCTCTTATAATGATGCTATACTACCAGAACCCCTGAGCCTCTATCTGCTGCTCTTATAATGATGATCATCTACCACCCCAGAGTCTTTCATCATGCTCTTTATAATGATGCTATCATCACTACCACCCAGAGCCTCCTATCCTGTTGCTCTTATAATGATGCTCATTACTAACACCCCAGAGCCTCTATCTGCTGCTCTTATAATGATGATCATCACTACCACCCCAGCCCCTGTCTGCTGAGCCTAATGATGATCATCACCACCCCCCAGGCCTTCATCTGCTCTTATAATGATGCTCAACACTACCAACCCCAGAACCTTCATCTGCTGCTCTTATAATGATGCTATCATCGCCACCCCAGAGCCTCTATCTGCTGCTTTACAATGATGCTCATTACCACCACCCAGGAGCCTCTATCTGTTTCTTATAATGATCACATTACCACCACCCCAGAGCCTCATGTCTGTTGCTCTTATAATGATGCTATAATCACCACCACCCAGTGACCCCAGAACCTTTCATCTAACACCCCAGAGCCCCCCATCTGCAATATTGATGATGAACCACCACTACCAATTGCCCTTGTAATGACCTACCTATTCTGAACCCCCTCTTATAAGGATAATCATTCACCACACCAGACCACCTCAACTTATAAGAGTCACCACCACCATCTGCTGCATCTGTTGTTTCCTTATAATGATGCCATCATCACAAACCCCAGAGCTCATCTATTAAGGTTTTATAATGATGTCATCACTACCACCCCAGAGTTTCTCATCTGCTGCTCTTATAATGATTATAATCACTACCACCTAGAGCTCTATCGTTGCTCTTATAACATGTAATCATTACTAACAAATTCCCCAGAGCCTCTATCTGCTGCTCTTATAATGATGATCATCACTACCACCTGTGAGCCTCTGTCTGCTGCTTATAATGATATATAAGTCACTTATCTATCTGCGGTAATCACATTACTACCACCCCAGGTCTTCTTCTGCTGCTCTTATAATGATGATCATCAATACCACCCAGGGAGCCTCTATCTGCTGCTCTTATAATGATGCTATCATACTAACACCCCAGAAGACTCTATCTGCTGCTCTTTATAATGATGTTATCATCACTACCACCCAGAGCTCTATCTGCTGCTTTATGGCCGATGCTACTACTACTTCCCCAGAACCTCTATCTGTTGTTCTTATAATGACTATCATCACTACTACCCAGAGCCTCCCCAGAGCTCTATCTGCTGCTCTTGGTAATGATAATCACAGAGCCTCTGTGCTGCTCCCAGATCATCCTCTAGAACCTTCTGTTGCTCTTATAATGATGATCATCAACTACCACCCCAGAAAACTTCAACTGCTGTTTTATAATGATGCTATCGTCACTACCAACCCGACCATCTGCTGTCTGTTGCACTTATAATCTACATGATCATTACTCGCCATTACCACCCCAGAGAGTTCTCATCTGTTGCTCGCGAATCGATGCTATCATCACTACCACCCATATTCTCCTTATAATGATGTCATTGCTAACTCACGATGTTTATAATGATGATCATCACTACCCCCCCAGAGCCTCATTCGCTGCTGCTATAATGATGATCATCACTACCACCCCAGAGCTTCCATCTGCTGTTTTATAATGATGATCATCACTACCACACCTTGTGAACCTCTATTCTATAATCTTATAATGATGCTTATCACTTACCACCCCAAAACTTATATCTGGTTGCTTCTATAATGATGTTGTCAGTCACTACCACCCCAGAGTTTTCATCTCCGTTGCTCTTTATAATGATGCTATCATCACTACTTCCCAGAGCCTCTAACTGCTGTTCTTATAATGATGTCGGCTACTAACACCCCAGAGCCTCATCTGCTGCTCTTATAACATAATCTGTCACTACCACCCCAGAGTCCTACATCTGCTGCTCTGATATAATGATGATCATCACTACCATTCCAAGAAACTTCACCTGCTGCTCTTATAATGATGCTACTTCATACTACCACCCCCAGAGCCCTATCTGCTGCTCTTATAATGACGATCATTACTACCACCCCAGTCTTCTTCTGCTGCTCTTTATAATGTATTGTTACCACCACCCAGAGCCCCTATCTGCATGCCTTGCAATGATGACTCCATCACTACCATAATGATGACCCTTGTGAGCCTTTATCTGCTGCTCTTATAATGATTACTCATCACTACCCCAAACCTTCATTGCTGCTCCATAATGAGCCTCTACCCAGAGCCCCATCTGCTCTTATAATGATGCTCATTTACAACACCCCAGGAGCTCCTCCATCTGCTGCTCTTATATTGATGCTATCATCACTACCACCCCAGAGTCTTCTATCTGCTCTTATAATGATGCTATCATCACTACCACCCAGAGCCTCTATCTGCTGCTCTTATATTGATGATCATTACTAACACCCCCAGAACCCTTCATCTGCTGCTCTTATAATGATGCTATCATCACTACCACCCCAGAACTTCATCTTGCTGCTCTGATAATGATGATCATCACTACCACCCCAGAGTCTTCATCTGCTACTCTTATAATGATGCTATCAATGCACCCCCAGGCCTCATCTGCTGCTCAGATGATCATTACTGCCACTATCTATCTGCTCTTATAATGATGTTATCATCACTACCACCCAGAGCCTCTATCTGCTGCTCTATAATGATGATCATCACTACACCCCAGAGCCTTTATCTGCTGCTCTTATAATGATGCTATCATCACTACCACCCCTGTGAGCCTTTCTATCTGCTGCTCTTATACGATGCTCATTACTACCACCCTTAACCTTCTATCTTGTTGTCTTATAATGATGATCATCACTACCACCCTAGAGCCTCTATTCATGCTCTTATAATGATGCTGATCATCACTACCACCCAGAATCTCTGTCTCCTTGCTCTTATAATGGATGTTAATCATCACTACCTCCCCAGAACCTTCATCTGGTTTTTATAGCAGTGCTATCAACACCACCACCCCAGAACCTCTATCTGCTGCTCTTATAATGATGCTAACATCACTACCACCCAGAGCCTTCATCTGCTGATCTTATATCGATGCTATCCACTACACCCAACCTCTAGAGCTGCCCTATTCGATGCTCATTGTAATGATGCTCTTATATTATGATTCACTAAATTCCAGAGCCTTATCTGCTGCTCTGGCAATGGATGATCATCACTACCACCCAGAGCCTTCATCTGCTGCTTCCTTATAATGATGATCATTGACTACCACCCAAGAACCTTCATCTGCTGCTCTTATAATGATGCTATCATCACCACCACCCCAGAACCTCTAGTCGTTGCTCTACATGATGATCATCACTACCACCCCTATCTGCTGCATATAATGATGCTATCATCACTACCATGAGCCTCTGTCTGCTGCTCTTATAATGATGATTCACCCAGAGCCTCTATCTTGCTGCTCTTATAATATGCTAACATCACTACCACCCCTAGAGCCTCTATCTGCTGTCTTTTAATGATGATCATCACTGCCACCCCAGAGCCTCTATCTGGCTCTTGTAATGGATCATTGCTCTCAAGAACCTATAATGATGATCATCATCACCACCCCCAGAACCTTCATCTGCTGCTTTATAATGATGCTGTTACTACCACCCAGAACCTTCATCTGCTGCTCTTATAATGATGCTATCATCACTACCACCCCAGAGTCTTCATCTGCTGCTCTTATAATGATGATCATTACGTCACCACCCAGAGTCTTCATCTGCTGCTCTTATAATGATGCTATCATCACCACCCAGAGCCTCTATCTGCTGCTCTTATAATGATGTATTCACTACCAACCCAGAGCCTCTATCGGTTGCTCTTTTTAATGATGCTCATCACTACCACCCCAGAGCCCTTATCTGCTGCTCTTATAATGACATCATCACTACCACCCCAGAGCTTCTGTCTGTTGCTCTTATAACATGCTATCATCACTACCACCCCAGAACCTCTATCTGCTGCTCTTATAATGATGCATCATCACTACCACCCCAGGGTCTTCATATGCATGTTTTATAATGATGTTTACCATTAGCCTCTACTACTCTTATAGTGCTCATTTTAACCCTGCTTCATCTGCTGCTTTATAATGATGCTATAATCACTACCCACCCCAGCCTCTATCTGCTGCTCTTATAATGATGATCATCACTAACACCCCCAGAACCCTCATCTGCTGTTCTTATAATGATGATCATCACTACCACCCTAAAACCTCTATCTGCTGCTCTTATAATGATGCTATCATCACTACCAATCCCCAGGAGTCTCATCTGCTGTTTCCTTATAATGACATCATCACTACCACCCCAGAGCCCCATTCATGCCCTTATAATGATGCTCATTACGTCACCACCACCAGAGCCCCATCCGGCTGCGTTTTATAATGGATGATTATTACGTCACTCCCCACCCTAGAGGCCTTTCTTTCTGATAATTGTCATTTACCAATCTCAGATCTTACTGCTGCTCTTTATAATGATCACCCAGGGGAGAGCCTCTATCTGCTGCTTTATAATGATGATCATTACTACCACCCCAGAATTTTATCTGCTGTTTTATAATGATGATCATCACTACCACCCATAGCCTCTATCTGCTGGCTCTTACATTGATGACATCACTACCACCCAGAGCCTTTATCTGTTGTTTTATAATGATGCTATCATCACTACACCCCAGAGTTTCATCTTCCTTATAATGATGCTCATTACTACCACCCCAGAGCCCCCATCTGCTCTTATAATGATGCTCATTACTACCACCCCTATCTGCTATTTTTTTAATATGCTACATCATCACCACCAGAGCCATTGTCTGCTGCCTTATAATGATGATCACT
Source organism: Huso huso (assembly GCA_036884735.1). Taxonomy (NCBI): domain Eukaryota; kingdom Metazoa; phylum Chordata; class Actinopteri; order Acipenseriformes; family Acipenseridae; genus Huso; species Huso huso. The sequence goes on from JAHFZB010000342.1 coordinate 5,610, forward strand.
ACCCCCAGAACCTTCATCTCCTTCATCTGTTTAACGATGATGCCAACACTACCACACCCCAGAACCCTCCATCTACTGTTTTGGTAATGCAATACTACTGGCCACCCCAGAGTTTCATCTGCTGCTCTTATAATGATGCTACTACCACTACCACCCAGGTTCCCTTTCGTTCTTATAATGATGCCTCATTAATACCACCCCAGAGTCTTCATCTTGCTGCTCTCTTATGGCCGATGATAATCACTACCACCCCAGGAGCTCTCTATTCGCTGCTCTTTTATCGATGTTTCATGGCTAACACCCCAGAGCCTTCATCTGTTGTTGATCATCTGGTACCTTCATGTTGCTCTATAATGATCATTACTACCACCCCAGAGCTCTGTCCATCTGCTGCTCTTATAATGATGCATCACCACCACACCAGAACCCCCATCTGCTGCCTTATAATGAACCTACCTATCAGTTGCTCTTATAATGACAGACTCATCACTACCACCCAGAACCCCATCTGCTGCTTACTAATGATGCTATCATCACTACCACCCAGAACTTCATCTGCTGCTCTTATAATGATGCTATCACTCCCCACTTCCTGTAAGAGCCTCTAACTGCTGTTCTTATAATGATGACATCACCACCCCAGAGCCCCTGAATTGCTGCCTTAGTAATGATAATCACCACTACCATTTAAAGCCCTTATCTGCTGCCTTACAATGATGATCATCACCACCCCAGAACTCTATCTGCTGCTCTTTATAATGATGACTACTACCACTCTGAGTCTTCATATCTGCTCTTATAATGATGCTATCATCACTACCACCCAGAGCCCCTATCTGTTGCCTTTATAATGATGCTCATTACTAACAATCTCAGAGACCCCTATCTGCTGCAAGTTTAATGATGATGATCACTCAGATTGTCTGTTGCAATTCTAGATGATCTCACTACCACCCCAGAACCATCATCTTGCTCTATAATGATGCTATCATCACTAATGCCAATTCGGAACCTTATTTACCATCACTACCAGCCAGAGTTTTATAATGATAAATGTTAATAACTACCACCCAGAGCCTATCTTCCTATATTGCGTACCACCCCAGCTTTGCTTATAATGATGCTATAATCACTACCACCCAGAGCCTCTATCTGCTGCTTTATAGACATCATCACTACCCCAGAGCCTCTATCTGCTGCTCTTATAATGATGATCACCATCACCACCCAGAACCTTTCATTCTGTTGCTCTTATAATGATGTGCTATCATCACTACTACACCCAGCAACCTTTATCTGCTGCTCTTATAATAATGATCATCACTACCAATTCTAGAGCCCCATCTGCTGCTTCGATATCATCTGTTGCTCTTATAATGATGATCATTACGTTTTCACCTCAGAGCCCCCATCTGCTGCTCCTTATAATGATGCTATCGCCACTACTCCCCAGAGCCCCAATCTGCTGTTTTATAATGATGTTATAAATCACTAAATGCCTTATAAAGAGTCTACACCACCATCTCCAGAGCTGTTTTATAATGATGCTATTACCTTAACACCCAGAACCTTTATCTGCTTGCTTCACCACCACCCCAGATAATGATATGATCATCACTACCACCCCAGAGTCTTCATCTGCTGCTCTTATAATGATGCTATCACCCAGAGCCTCTATCCCTATAATCCTAACAATTTACAGAGCCTGATGATCTGCTCACCCCAGAATGCTCTTATAATGATGCTCATCACTACCACCCCAGGAACCTTCATCTGTTGCTCTTATAATGATACTAATCACCACCTAGAGCCCCCATCTGCTGCTCTTATAATGATGCTCATTACTAACACCCCAAGAGCCTCTATCTGCTGCCTTTAATGATGATCATCACTACCACCCCCAGAGCCCTCTGTCTGCTGCTCTTATAATGATGATCATCACTATCAATCCACCCCCAGAACCTTATAATCTGCTCACCACCACCCCAGAACCCCTTATATAATGATGAGTCATCACTACCACCAGAGTCTCCTCTATCTGCTGCATCTGCCACCTTATATTGATGCTCATTCCTGCCACCCCAGAACTCTATCTGCTGCTCTTATAATGATGCTATCATCACTACCACCCCAGAGCCTCTATCTGCTGCTCTTATAATGATGCTATCATCACTACTTCCCCCAGAGCCTCTATCTGCTGTTCTTATATTGATGATCATTACTACCACCCCAGAGCCTCTATCTGCTGCTCTTATAATGATAATCATCACCACCCCCAGAGCCTCTATCTTTCTTATAATGATGATCATCACTACCACCCCAGAGCCTACTCTGCTGCTCTTATAATGATGCCATCGTCACTACCAACCCCCTGGCCTCTATAATGCTGCTCTCATACTTCCCCAGAGCCTTAATCATTATTACCACCCCAGAGCCCCCATCTGCTCTCTATCTGCTGCTCTGGCTCCTATAACGGGATCATCACCACCAGAAACTTCATCCCCTTATAAGATGATCATTCTGCCTCCAGCGTTTCTTATAAATGCCACCCCAGAACCAGAGCCCCCATCTGCTGCCTGTAGGGCGATGCTCATTACTAACCACCTCAAACCTCCCATCTCATGGCCTTATAATGATGATACTACCACCCCCAGAGTCTTTGTCTGTTCTTATAATGATGATCACTTCCTTCATCTGCTGTTTATAATGATCAGCTACCACCCAGAGCCTCATCTTGCTGCTCTTATAATGATGTATTACTAACAACAGAACCTTGCTCTTTAATGATGATCATCACTCTATCTTGTTGTTTCTCATAATGATGATCATCACTATCACCCCTGAACCTCATCTGTTGCCTTATTTGATAATGACATCACTACCACCTCCAGAACGCCTTATCTGTTGTTTCTTATAATGATGCTATTATCACCACCAACTCCTAGAGCTTCATCTGCTCTTTGATGATGCCATCATCACTACCACACCCTTAGAGGCTCCTCTATCTATAATGCTCTGACCAATTATGTTTTATCATCATAATGACTACCACCCCCAGAGAGTCTTTATAATGACGCTGCTCTTATAATGATGTTATCATCTGTCTCGCCGCCATAATGAGCCTCTATCTGCTGCTCTCCATAATGATGATCATCACTACCACCCAAAACCTTTATCTGCTGCACTTTATAATGATGCTATCATAATGATGCTATCACTACCACCCCAGAGCCTCTATCTGCTGCTCTTATAATGATGCTCTCACTATCCCCAGAGCCCCGAACTGCCGTTCTTATAATGACACCCCAGCCACCACCCCAGAGCCTCTATCTGCTGCTCTTATAATGATGATCATCACTACCACCCCCAGGCCTCTATCTGCTGCTCTTATAATGATGATCATCACTGCCACCCCAGAAACACTCATCTGCTGCTCTTATAATGATGCCATCATCACTACCACCCCCAGAACCTTCATTACCACCCCAAAGTTCTCTTCTGTTATAATGATGCTATCATCATACCACCCAGAGCCCCACCCCATAATGAAATTAATTCCAGAGACCCCTTTTGTACTCTTATAATGATGACACCAATCCCCAGAGCTCATCTGTTGCCTTTATAATGATGATCATCACTACCACCCCAGAAGCTTCATCTGTTGCTCTTATAATGATGCTATCACTACCCACTCCAAAGCCTCTTATCTGTTGTTTTATACCGATGCTATCATCACTACCACCCCAGAGTTTCATCTGTTGCTCTTATAATGATGATCATCACTCAATCCAGAGCCTAATATGCTGCTCTTATAATGATGTTACCTACTTCACAGAGCCCCCAGAGCTCCCTTTATAAATGATGTGCTCTTATAATCCAGAGTCTCTCATCCGCTGCTCTGATAATGACGATCATCACTCCCATCTCAGCCTTATAATGATGCTATCAATCTACCCAGGAGCCCCCATTTGATAATGATGATCATCACTACCACCCCAGAGTCCCATCTGCTGCTCTTATAATGATGCTATCTCACTACCACCCAGGACCTCTATCTGCTGCTCTTATAATGATGCTATCATCACTACCATCCCCAGAGTCTCATCTCTGCTGCTTTATAATGATGCGTTATCATCACTACCCCAGAACCTCTATCTGCTGCTCTTATAATGATGCTATCATCACTACCACCCCAGAGCCTTCATCTGCTGCTCTTATGATGCTAATGAATACCACCCCAGAGTCTTCATCTGCTGCGTTTATAATGATGCTATCATCACTACCACCCCAGAGTCTTCATCTGCTGCTCTGGTAATGATACTATCATTACTACCACCCTTGTAGCCTCTATATCTGTTGCTCTTATAAATGATGCTATCATCACTACCACCCATAGCCTCATCTGCTGCTCTTATAATGATGATCATCAATACCCACCAGAGCCTCTATCTGCTCTTATATTGACATCATCACTACCACCCCCCCGAGCCTCATTCGTTGCTCTAATGATGATGATTACCACCAATCTCAGAGCCCCCATCTGCCCTTATAAGAGTCTCACCACCCATGGTTGCTCTTATAAATGAGATCATCAACAACCACCCCAGAGTTCATCTGTTGCCAATAATGCCATGCTCATTTACCTACAATTCCAGAACCTCTATCTGCCGCTCTTATGGGTCGATGATCATACATTGCGAGCTCTATCTGTTGCCTTATAAGATTTCTCACCACTATCTGAGTTGCTCTTATAATGATGTCACATACCACCCAGAGCCCCCATCTGCTGCTCTTATAACGATGATCACCACCACCACCCAGAGCCCCCATTCATGCTCTTATAATGATATCACACCACCACCCCCAGAGCCCCATCTGGGCCGTTTTATAACGATGATGATTACACCACCATCCCAGAGCCCCCATTGTTGCCTTATAACGATGCTATTACAATACCACCCCAGAGCCCTTATCTGTTGTTCTTATAATGATGATCATCACACCACCCCAGAGCCTTCATCTGTTGCTCTTATAATGATGCTATCATCACTACCACCCCAGAGTCTCTATCTGCTGCTTTTATAATGATGACTCATCACTACCACCCCAGAACTCTATCTGTTGCTCTTATAATGATGCTATCATCACTACCACCCCTAGAGCCTCTATCTGCTGATCTTATAATGATGATCACACTACCACCCCATAGCCTCATCTGCTGCTCTTGTAATGACGGATCATTAATACCACCCAGAGCCTCTATCTGCTGCTCTTATAATGATGATCATCACTACTAAATTCCCAGAGCCTCTGTCTGTTTTCTCTTATAATGATGGATCATCACTACAAACTCTTGTGAACCTTCATCTGCTGCTTTTAGTAATGATGCTATCATCATCACTACCACCCCTGTGAACCTCTATCTGCTGCTCTTATAATGATGGATCGTACTACCACCCAGAGTCTTCATCTGCTGCTCTTATAATGATGCTATCATCACACTACCACCCAGAGCCTCTATCTGCTTTGTCCTTATAATGATGCTCATTACTAACACCCCAGAGCCTTCATCTGCTGCTCTTATAATGATGATCATCACTACCACCCCAGAGCCTTCATCTGCTGCTTTTATAATTATGCTATCATCACTCACCCCAGAACCTCATCTCTGCTCTATAATGATGCATCAACTACCACCCTAGAACCTCTATCTGCTGCTCTTATAATGATGCTACCACCACCCCAGAGGTCTTCTTCTGCTGCTCTTATATCTGATGCTATGTCATCTTACCACCCAGCTCCTCTATCTGTTGCCTTTATAATGATGATCATTACCACCACCCCAGAGTTTCTGTCTGCTGCTCTTATAATGATGATCATCACTACAACCCCAGAACCTTCATCTGTTGCTCTTATAATGATGATCATGCCCCTACCATCTGCCTATAATTCGATGCCTCTGTATATCTGCTGCCTTATAATGATGATCATCACCACCACCCCCAGAACCTTCATCTGCTGCTTTTATAATGATGCTATCATCCTACCACCCCAGAGCTTCTGTCGCTGTTTTATATTTGATGATCATCACACCCTGTTTCTGATTCTGTTGTTTTGTAATTAGTGATTATTATTACTATCTCCAGAGCCTCGATCTGTTGTTTCTTATAATGATGATCATCACTACCACCCCAGAGCTCTGCATCTGTTGCCTTATAATGAGGATCATCACTACCACCCCAGAACCTTTCATCTGTTGCCTTATAATGATGATCATCACCAATGTTCCCAGAGTCTTAACACATCTGCTGCAACGAGAGTTTTAATGTTTTGTACTTTATGCTATCACTACCACCCAGAGCTCTATTCAGCTCTTTATAATGATGCTCATTAATACAATTCCCAGAAAGCCTCTATCTGCTGCTCTTATAATGATGATCAATCACCCCAGAGCCTCTGTCTGTTAAGCTCTTATAATGATGATCATCACTACCCCAGAACCTTCCTTTGCTGCTCTTATAATGATGTTACTACTCACTACCACCCCAGAGCCTCTATCTGCTAATTATCGATGCTGCTACCAGGAATCTTCAAGCTGGGGTTTTTTAATGATGCTTTACCTACCACCCAGAGTTCTCATCTGTTGCTCTTATATTTGATGCTATTTCAACACCCCAGAGCCTCCCATCCAGAGCTTATAATCGATCATCACCCCAGAGCCCTGTTCTTATACGGATGATCATTACTACCACCCGAGAACCTTCATCTGTTGTTCTTATAATGATGCTATCATCACTACCACCCCAGAACCCTCTATCTGTTATTTTATAATGATGCCATCATCACTTACCACTCCCAGAGCTTCATCTGCTGCCTTATAATGATGCCATCATCACTACCACCCAGAGCCCCACCCAGAGCCTCCGAGTCTTCATCTGCTGCTCTTTTATAATGATGCTACACTACCACCCAGAGCCTCTATCTGCTGCTCTTATAAATCATTACCAAAGCCTCTATCTGTTGCCTTTATAATGATGATCATCATTACCAATGCCCAGAGCCTCTACCCTGCTCTTGTAATGATAACATCACTACCATCATCATCTGTTGCTCTAGATAATGATGATCACTGCTGTTCTTATAATGATGGATATAATTACTACCAACCCCCAGAGCCCCATTGCTGTTCCTTATAATGATGATCATCACTACCAATTCCCAGAGCATTTATCTGTTGCTCTTATAATGATTTACACTACCACCCCAGATTACTACTAAATTATAATGATGATCACTACCAATTCCTTTCATCTGCTGCTCTTATAATGATGCTGTTGTCACCACCAATTCTAGAGCCCCATCACTGCTCTTATAATGACGATCATCACTACCACCCCAGAACCCTGTCATCTGTTGCTTTATATAACATGCTATCATCACTACCACCCCAGAGCCTTCATCTGCTGATCTTATTTTGATGATTATTACTACCACCCCAGAGCTTCTATCTGCTGCTCTTGTAATGATGATCCAGAGCCTCATCTGTTCACTCTCATAGGCCTTCTTCCATCTGCTGCTCTTAAAATGATGATCATGACTCACCCCAGAACCTGTCTGCTGCTCTTATAATGATGCTATCATCCTCACCACCCCAGGCCTCTATCTGCTGCTCTTATAACATGCTATCATCACTGCCACCCCAGAGAGCTCTATCTGTTGCCTGTAATGCTGCCATCATCCTGCCACCCCCAGAGCCTCTATCTACTGCTCTTATAATGATGCTGTCATCCTTTAGTAATTCCTTTTGCGCTGCTTCTTTCTTTTGTAGTTACATTTAGTTTTTGCTTCTAAAGCCTGTAACTATTTCATTTCAAACTACCACTCCTTTCAGTATACCCCGGTGTTGGGGGGTCCAATATAAATCTGCTATATAGCGAGAGACCTGTAGAAAAACAAATAGGCTAATAACAAATACTGTACAACCTCTCCTCGTTTATTGGGCGTCAGGGTCCAAGTAGAAATCCTCAAGCTACCTGCTTTTTCTCATTTTCATATAAAAAGCAGCACGTCCCTAATTCTCCATTAAAGTCTCCAATTTACTGAGTCTTCCTCTCATTTTCAAAATGCACAAACCCACCCATTGAAATAATCCATTCCCAACAACAAATATAGGGAGCTTGGCTGGGGGTTGATGTCACTCCTTGCACTTTTGCTGGTGCATTGCTGCCACAAGTAAACACCTCATTGGTTCTAAAATAAAACCGCTTCAGTGCAGATATTTAATTTTACTTTGTGTTACATATGAAACATAAGAAACATATAGAAAGTTTTAAACGAGAGAGGCCATTCAAAATGCATCTTGCTCTCGTTTGGTTGTTAAAACTTGATCCCAGAATCTCCTCAAGCAGCTTCTTGAAGGATCCCAGGGTGCTCAACCAACAACATTTTGGGAGTTGGTTCCAGACCTCCACAATTCTCTGTAAAAGTGCCTCCTATTTTCTGTTATCCCATAATACGTGTGTATATGATAACAGTACAATATTAAAAGTTTTTGTTTTTAATTGTTTTGTATATTGTTGTTTGTGATGTGTACCAAATAAACAAACCATAATCTATGCCTATGCATATTGCAGCCATGGCAATGAAGTTAGATGCAAAAAATGGGGAGCTACCCCAGGACTATGATATCCGAACTGCAGTATAAACGAGGGGTGGATATAAACGAGGGGTAGGGCGTACTTCAACATACATGTCTAAGCATGTGTTTCTTCCTCTGGAGGAGTCCAATGGTGCTTTCTTTGAACCATTCCCATGTTCACACACATCTTCTTGATTCTGGTGTGTTTCATTATAAAGGTATTCCACTATCTGTCTTTTCCCAATTTTAATTTGTTATTAAATTGATCCTTATTTATGTATATTCTGCTGAACAAAACTTGAGCCCCTTACATAGTAGAAATGCCACTGTAGGCTGTTAATGTTTCACTGATAAATTAAATACTGTGGCCCACTTTACACCCCAGAAGTGATCTCTTCTCTGTTTGCTCTGAGGGGGGACCATTGTGGGAATGTAGAGTTACCAGTGTTCCTTTGCATCACCTCAGGGATGTGTGATAAGGAGATGAAAAAAATCAGAGCTGCAAATCTTTCCCCCAACCAGAATGGGTGCCCATGGAAGGTTGATAGTACGCCTCCATAGATGGGTCGCACTTGATGGTGGGCGGAAAAGAGGAAGTTTTGGACATCTTGGAGGAAGTGTGTGGCCCATCACGTGAAAAGATTTCCTGCAATCAGCTACAGGCCAGATTGGATGTAAACCAAAATGGGCGACGGGCAGGGGAGGGAGGAGTTGGGCGTACAAAGGGGGGATATGTGAGCATGGCCCTTGAGCTGAAAAAATGTAACCACGGCGGGCCTGTTGTTGTTTTTTTGTAGAGGAGGCGTGAACCCAGGAGCTGTCGCCACTAAGTCAGCACGAATCCTGAGCTCCTTCACGGCACACCACCAGCATGCACCCATGCATCCCCTGGATTTTGAAGAGCACTGTTTCGTGCGCCTTTAAATTGGGTTAAGATACTGTGTCTTTGTTTTGTTTGGATTTTCAAACCCTCCATTTTTGTTACCACATTGCTGGTAGAGGGCTAAGCAATTATTTATGTGTTATAATGAAACACCAGCATTTTGGGAGAAGTACTGTCTTGACATTCACTTTGTGTATCTATCACAGTCACAGGATCAAAAAAGCCTTATTAAGTTTACTGAAAAAGACAGATACAAAGGCCCAATGTTATTAACTAGTTCTATGGTTTCCATGAAAGCCCTACATGTCAGCCAATCACTACTATACATCTCTTTATTGTCTCAATTTGAATGTCTCACAGACAAAGTAATGCAGATGAAATTATAACAGGTATCACACAGACAGACAGACAGGATGTGGAACCAATTGGGTTAAAATAAATTGGGTTGCACAATTGAGGTTAATTGTAGTTTGAATCAAACAAACTCACAGACTGGTTATGATCACTCAAGAATGGTATCTGTACAATTCGGGAATAATTATTGACAACATACCTATGGAACACAATTATAATATGGAGGAAGGAAGTTTGTTTTATTAACCCTACCCCTAACCTTATCCTCCCTAACAACCCCTAACCCTAACCCTAAACCTTAACCCTAACCACTAACCCTACCCCTAACTCCTAACCCCTAAAACCCTAACCCTAACTATTAACCCTAACCCTAACAACCCAACCCCCAAACCCTAACCCTAACCACAACTCCTAACCCTAACCCTAACTCCCAACCCCAACCCCAACTCCTAACCTGAACTCCTAACCCTAACCCTAACCCCTGACCTCCTGACCCCTAAACTCCTAACTCCTAACCTTAACACTCTAGCTTAGGACGCTTTGTCTAGCTAGCTAAAGCGTGTGGGAAGCGACATCATGGGAGGAAGTACAGTCGTGGACAAGTACAGCCGGAAGTTAGGGAAGCAGAAAGGAGAATTACATCTTTAAATCTGGAGTTGCTTAATCAGAAAAAACATTGAAGTTTAAAGCCTTGTAGCCATGTAGTATTTTTCTGATAAGCTGGAACCGGAGCAGTTGATCTAAAACCTGGGCGCTCTGGGACACGGGGAGGAGGAGCTAACGCAGCACAAACACAACAAACAACAAAGGCAGGCAGTTCTCCCATGACAGCTGCAGGGGAAGCTACATCGTGGGAGAAGTACAATGTGGGACAAGTTGTTTAGTTAGAAGCAGAAAGGAGGAATTACATCTTAAATCTGGAGTTGCTTTAACAGAAAACATTGCAGTTTAAAGTCTTGCAGCCATGGTGTTTTTTCTGATAAGTTGAACCTGAGCAGCTGATTCAAACCCGCGCTCTGGGGACACGGGGGGGAGGAGCGGAGCACCTATACAAACACAAAACAAACAAAAGGCAGGTCTTCCCAGCGACAGCGTGTGGTGCTTTACATCTGTGGAGAAGCAAAGTGGACAAGTACAGCGCAGTTAGAAGCAGAAAGGAGGAATTACATCTTTAAAATCTGGAGTTGCTTTAATCCAAACATTACGAAGTTTAAAGAAGCCGCAGCTCGTTAACCATTATTTCTATTAAGCTGAAACTTCGAACGCTGAATTCAAATCCAGCGGCGTTCTGGAACCTGTGAGGGAGAGGCGAGAACCACGCAGCACAAACACAAACAAACAAAAAGGCGAGCAGTCTTCTAGCGACGAAAGCGTGTCGACATCGTGGGGAGAAGTACGACCGTGGACAGAAGTACAAGCAGTTAGAAGCAGAAAGGAGGAATTACATCTTTTAAATCTGGGTTGCTTTAATCAAGAAACATTGCAGTTTAAAAGCCTTGCAGCTGCGTGTTATTTTTTCTGATAAGCTGAAACTTCCGGAGCAGTCAAACTCGCCGGCGCTTCTGGGGACAATGGGGAGGAGCCGGAGAACGCAGCACAACACAAACAAACAAAGGCAGGCAGCGTCTTCCCAGAAGCGACAGCGCAGGAAGCGACATCGGGAGAAGCACAGTCGGGACAAGTACAGCGCAGTTAGAAGCAGAAAGGAGGAATTACATCTTTAAATCTGAGTTGTTTTAATCAGAAAAACATTGCAGTTTAAAGCCCTTGCAGCTAAGGCAGCAGTATTTTTCTGATAAGCTGAAACCTGAGCAGCTGATTCAAACCCGCAGCGTTCTGGGACACGGGGAGGAGCCGAGCACGAAGCACAAACACAAACAAACAAAAGGCAGGCAGTCTTCCTAGCGACAGCGCAGTGGAAGCGAATATCGTGGGAGAAGTGCACAGTCGGGACAAGTACAGTTTGTTAGAAGCAGTTTGAAAGCAGGTTGACAGCTGCAGAAGCTACACTAAACAAAAATGGTCTCAAGTCAGTAATCTGTGATTGTCTGCATGATGTGGGAACCGGTGAAAACCCAACTGAGCCTCCCAACCAAGTTTGTGTAAAGTGCCGTGACGATCCAGGACTGCTTCAGCGACAAGCCTGCTAGAAAAGGAGATGGAGGAAATGAGACAGCAACAGGAGCTTGAGGAGCTGACACACCCACAACCATGGAAGTTCGCACCCCTAGCAGACTGAAAGCCACCAGGGAGATGGAAGAGAGTCGAAACAGCTGGGTTCAAAAGGCAGAAGCAGGAAAAAAAAAGAAACTTCACAAAACACAACCACCAGAAATCCAGACATCCAACACATTTGAGCCACTTCAACATTTAGATGACCAAAACCAACATCAAGAGAATGAAAGAAACAACACCCAGGACCCTATAAACAGTGCTGATTGCAGCCAGCAAAAGAAGGGAGGTCATGATTGTTGGGGACCCATACTGAGAAACACACAGTTCAGTTCGAAGTTTGGACCCCTTATTACAACAGTGTGCTGCCTTCCAGGAGAGCCTCTGGTCATACATCACTGCAGAACGGACAGGCTCCCTACAAACTAACAGGAGATCTACCCGGTAGAAGGTCGCCCCACATTGTGCCAAACAACATTGGAAGAGACAGGCCAAGATCCCTGCAGAACAAATTCAGAGAGCTAGAAGGAAAATTAAAAGACAAGACCAAAACTGTGGTATTTTCTGGGATACCGCCGCACCTTGCAAAGGACCATATGGACAGCTGGAAATACAAAATCAAAATGCATGGCTGAAATCATGGTGCACACAGGAAGGTTTCACCTTTCTTGAACATTGGAGCACTTTTCTACAACAAGGACTATCTATACAGGTGGATGGACTGCACTTAAACAGAAAGGGAACCAATCTACTGAGAAAGGATCCTTCAGGCGGTACAGAAGCATTTAAACTAGAAAGGAAGGGGGAGAAAAAAAAACAGAAGGGAGACTACATCAAAACAAGGGCAACAACTCAGGTAAGACCACTATTAAATGTATTTATCTTAATGCTAGAAGTCTCAGAAACAAAATGTTAGAACTTGGAAGCTACTGCACTAACAAGTAACCACGATGTGATAGGTGTTACAGAAACTTGGTTGTCTGAGAGGATGGAGATTTAATATATCAGTGGGTACACACTGTATATAGGAAAGACAGGCAGGGACAGAAGAGGCGGAGGGGTAGCGCCATACATAAGAAATAGCCATAGCCCAGGTGTTAAATCAGGACAAAGAAAACAATGCAGAATCAATATGGGTCAGAATAATGGACACAAATTCAAAGGCATAATAATAGAGCATGCTATAGACCGCCAAATTCAGACGTTGAGTAAAATAATCTGTTGTACAATGACATTAGAAATGTGTGAAAAGGAGAAGTTTATAACTAATGGGGATTTCAACTTCCCTGTATAAATGGGAAACCCAATGGGGCAATGACGGACTAAATTGAAATGGTGGAAATGACAAAATGACTGCTTCCTAAACGCAATTTGTCAAGGCAATCAATCAGAGGGGAGGCATGCCTTGATTTTAGTCTTTCAAAATAATGAAGACAGAATAACTAAAACAGAGGTCAGAGAGCCATTATAAACCCAGACCACAACATGGTCTCATTTTGAAATATTTTAAAACCCAAAAGTAATGACAAAGCTAAGGTTTACAATTTTAGAAAAGCAAACTATGAAGGTATGAAACGGAGACTAACAGAAGTGATTGAGAAATAGAGAAAACATCCACAGAAAAAGGGTGGCTGTCTTTAAAAATGTAGTACTAGAGGCACAAAACAATTACATCCCAAAAGTAGACAAATCTAAATCTAAAAACAAATGGCCAAAATGGTTTAATAGATCAATTAAAAATATTCATTTTAAAAAGAATTTTTTTACAGAGCTGCTTAAAAGGGACCAAAACAAAGCACAGAAAGAGTACTTGAACCGCAAACACAAGTCAAAAAAGGAAGTTAGAAAGGCCAAGAGAGATAGAAACAATATTGCTAAGGGGCTAAAACCAATTCCAAAATGTTTTTTTCCAATATTATAACAGCAAGAGAACATTCAAAGAGGAGGTTAAATGTCTTAGACACAAATGGCAAAAATCATAGATGAAGAAAAAAAAATAAAATATATTAAATGATTACTTTTCACAGATTTTATTAAAGGAGGACACGGACAACATGCCCTACATGTCGACCTGTTCCTATCCAGTTTTAAATAACTTTAGCATAACAGAGGCAGAAGTGTTAAAGGGACTAGGAGCTCTTAAAATAAACAATCCCCAATGATGAGATCCTCCCTAATAGTACCCAAAGAAATGAAAGAAGTTATTTTACAAGCCGCCAACTAAGATCATGCAACAGTCTCTTTGACACAGGGTTAAAATTACAGACTGGAAAAAATAGCAAACGAATACCCGATCCACAAAAAGGGAGACAAACTGAACCAGGTAACTACAGACCAATAAGCCTGACTTCTATTATATGTAAACTTATGGAAACTATAATAGATCCAAATGGAAAATTACCTATATGGTAACAATATCTGGGTGACAGCCAGCATGGTTTTAGGAAAGGGAGATCATGTCAATCAACTAACTATCACTTCTTTTGAGGATGCAACATTGAAAATGGACAACTGCAAAAGCATACGACATGGTCTATTTAGATTTCAGAAAGTTTTTGACAAAGTCCTGCATAAAAAAGATTAATTCTCAAACTGAACTTAGTAGGGATCAAGGAAATGCATGCACATGGATTAGGGAGGTTAACAGGTAGAAAACAGAAAGTACTGATTAGAGGAGAAACCGAAAATGGAGGAGGTAACCAGTGGTGTTACAGGGATCAGTATTAGTCCTCTGCTATTCCTAATCTACATTAATGATTTAGACTCTGATATAGTAAGCAAACAAGCTAAATTTGCAGACTAACATAAAAAATAGGAGGAGTGGCAGACACACTGTTGAAGCAGCAAAGGTCATTCAAAATGATCTAGACCAGATTCAAAATTACAGACACATGGCAAAATGAAATTTAATAGAGAAAAGTGTAAAGTATTGCATGCGGGCAATAAAAATGTTCATTATAAATATCATATGGGGAGATAGTGAAATTGAAGAAGGAACTATGAAAAGACCTAGGAGTTTATGTTGACTCAGAAATGTCTTCATCTAGACAGTGTGTGGGGAAGCTATAAAAAGGCTAACAAGATGTCTTGGATATATTGTGAGAAGTGTTGAATTTAAATCAAGGAAGTAATGTTAAAACTCTCTACAATGCATTAGTAAAGACCTCACCTAGAATATTGTGTTCAGTTCTGGTCACCTCGTTAAAAAAGGATATTGCTGCTCTAGAAAGAGTGCAAGAAGAGCAACCAGAATTATCCCGGTTTAAAAGGCATGTCGATGCAGACAGGCTAAAAGAATTGAATCTATTCAGTCTTGAACAAAGAAGACTACGCAGCGATCTGATTCAAACATTCAAAATCCTAAAAGGTAAGGGGACAATGTCAACCCGGGGACTTCTTTGACTTGAAAAGAAAAAAAGGACCAGAGGTCATAAATGGAGATTAGATAAAGGGCATTCAGAACAGAAAATAGGAGGCACTTTTTTTACACAGAGAATTCGGAGGGTCTGGAACCAACTCCCCAGTAATGTTGTTGAACCTGGGATCCTTCAAGAAGCTGCTTGATGAGATTCTGGGATCAATAAGCTACTAACAACCAAACAGCAAGATGGGCTGAATGGCCTCCTGCGTTTGTAAACTTTTCTTATGTTCTTATGTTCTTAACACTAACCCTAACCCCTAACCCTAACCCTAACCCTAACCCTAAACCCTAACCCTAACCCTTAACCTTAACCCCTAACCCCTAACCCTAACCCTAAACCCTAACCCGTAACCCTAACCCTAACCCTAACCCCAACCCTAAACCCAACCCTAACACACACACTAACTCTACAGAACATGCCATTATTCTCATTCTGGAATGTCCTTTTGGTAATGATGTCATGGAGCTAGTAATTTCAGCAGAGCAAAGAGCTACAAGACATCCTGATCAATGCCACTTTGTATCTGAGAAGCCACCAGTCCCACTGCTTATACTAAAATGGGATGGCTGGGATGGGTGGGGACAAACATGCCCACCCTGGACTCGGCCACTAGGCTCTTTTAGAAATTATGACGCATGCTCATATTTCAAGCAATACAAAACAATTGCCAATACAGTTTGACTACATTCAAATGAAATCTGTATTCCTGTAGTACTTCTCAGAATGAGGTTTGATTTACCCATTAATTAAACGGGAAACAATTGCTTCAGTAACTTCATTATTTACCAGAGAATATAGGAGCAAAATTACATGATTAAACAGATAGAGCTGTGGAAACACATTTATTTTAAACAGGTAAAGCTGTGAAACACATTTATTTTTTTAAACAGGTAAAGCTGTGAAAACATTAATTGATGGATTGTTATGTAGGCAATATAAACCCATTTATTTTAATTTTTTATACTTACAAGGCTGTACCTTATTTACTTCAAGAAGCCATATTATTATTATTATTATTATTATTATTATTATTATTATTAGGACCCTGCACTCTGATATTTTTTCAAGAAAACACTATTGAAAGACTGGCTGCGAAAGTTTTCAGTGTGGCTAGGGGCAGAGTCTGTAATCAGGAGAATTTGTTTCGGGGACAGCTACGAAGTTTTGGTTATTGGTTTAACTGATAATAAGGCTTTATCCTCTAAAAGTAAATTACAAGCAGCACTGAATAGCTGGTAGCGTAGGAAAAGGGCACCCTTCTTTGAAAAATCTGCAGACACGTCCCTAAGTGTAAACCAAGTCACGCAACACTGGGTGATGCGGAAGCAATGAGATTGCCTTCTGATAAGCAGAAACAACTCTGCGAACCGGCGAAACGGTAACCACTGAAACAGCCGTCATAGCATTTATTAATACATTATAGCATTTATTAATACATTAAAATCCAATTCAGTGCTCGAATTGAGCATTGAATCGACCTGTAAGACGTGCATAGAGAAGGTAATCGCGGGGAAGACTTGGGAAGGGGAGAGGGTAAAAATTGAAAAATGGAAAACAAAAAATGTGATAATTTTGATTTTGTATTACATGTATACCTACTTGAGAATTGACAATGTTTGTATTACTTGTATTACAATGTTATGATTGTTTTTACTTATTTTTCACTTAAATAAAAAAAAAGTGAGACTAATTTGAATTATTCTCCAGGGTAGCTCCATAGGCTACTTTGAAATAAAAATTAAAAATTAAAAATAAACAAACAAACTACAAAAAAAAAAAAAAAAACCTTAATGCAACGATGCTGAAGTTGGCTTCTTATTCCCATCCCAGTTTCTTATTCCCATCCCAGCTTCTTATTCCCATCCCAGTTTCTTATTCCATCCCAGTTTCTTATTCCCCATCCCAGCTTCTTATTCCCATCCCAGTTTCTTATTCCCATCCCAGCTTCTTATTCGCCTTCGAGCTTCTTAAGAATATAAGAACATAAGAAAGTTTACAAACGAGAGGAGGCCATTCAGCCCATCCATCTTGTTTGGTTGTTAGTAGCTTATTGATCCCAGAATCTCCTCAAGCAGCTTCTTGAAGGATCCCAGGTGTCAGCTTCAACAACATTACATGGGAGTTGGTTCCCAGACCCTCACAATTCTCTGTGTAAAAAAGTGCCTCCTATTTTCAGTTCTGAATGCCCTTTATCTAATCTCCATTTGTGACCCCTGGTCCTTATTTTTTTTTCAGGTCGAAAAAAGTCCCCTGGGTCGGACATTGTCAATACCGTTTAGAATTCTGAATGCTTTGAATCAGATCACCCATGTCTTCTTTTTTGTTCAAGACTGAATAGATTCAATTCTTTTAGCCTGTCTGCATGGGCCGACATGCCTTTAAACCCGTGATAATTCCTGTTGCTCTTTCTTTGCACTCTTTCTATAGTAAACATCCTTTTTTTTTGTAACAAGGTGACCAGAACTGAACACAATATTCTAGATGAGGTCTTACTAATGCACAGTTTTAACATTACTTCCTTGTTTAAATTGACACTTTTTCACAATATATAGCCGAGCATCTTGTTGGCTTTTTTTATAGCTTCCCACATTGTCTAGATGAAGACATTTCTGAGTCAACATAAATTCTAGTTCTTTTCATAGATTCCTTCAATTTCAGTATCTCCCATATGATATTTATTCACATCCCAGCTTATTCGCTAATATGCACAAATGTAACTAAAATTGAATGAGTAAATAGGGGTATATTAAGGGATAAATCGCCTCGGGCTGCTCATTTCAAAGTTAATACACACAGGGTAACCCCTATGTGGCGGAGTGTCCCGCCTTATTTTTATTATTTTATTTGTTTAGGCGCGGATAAAAGCGCCAGCCTTTTTTTGTTATTGTTTTTTTATATTTATATTTAAAACCCGTGAGGATCGTGACTGATCAGCTACTGATTATTTAACTAGCTGACAGTCACGATCCCCCACCAAATGCTTGCAGACTGTGGCCGAGGGTAATATGATAATTAACAGCTAGTTAACCCCTCGGCCAGAGTATAAGAACCTGCAGTTGTCCGTGCTGCAGGGTTGGGTGTACAGAGAGGAGGTACGGGGAAATAGAGAGGAGACAGAAAATAACAATTGCTAAAACATGCTGGATTAGCTAGCACAACACTTACTTGTTTGTCTGTTTATTCGTTTGGCCCTCGTGCCCTTTGGTTTCTGTTTTGTTGTTTTGTTTAAATCTTTTGTTTTGTTTATTTAGTTAATAAAAATCAGCTGAACGCCGTTGCGTTCAGTTTCACCCGCCCATCCATTGTTGTGGTTTATTTTATTATAGTTTTTCATTTTTTGAAGTAGTGCTTTGTATGTGGTAAGTTAGAAAATAAACCATTTTATGTTTAATTGTTCACTTAAATACAGTGTTTCAGCTGTGCAGATGTTTGATATGTTGTGCTTGAATGAAACTTTGTATCCGATAATTTGTCTTTCTTTTTAATATTGATGTTTGTTAGGGACCGGTGTGTGTAATGTCAGATGTTATTTGGTAAAAAGTGATGACCAGAAAAAGTTTTTGTTGCGCCTCTGGCTTTCTTTTATTTATCCAAACTGGAGTAAGGAACACCGGAACAAAAATTGCACTTGGGACAAATGTGGCCACAAAGAAAACAAAAAAATAATAAATAACTAAATAAATAAATAGAAAAAAATCAATAAACAGTTGACTGTCACAAGGAGGCTATACTCTGGTAATCAGGTTCCCTCAGCCCTTTACACAGCACCAACCAGTTTTCAACAAACTAACACCCTCAATGTGGGCTTGATACAGGCTATTTGTACCCAAATTAGCCCCTCCCCTTGGAACATACCAAATTACAAATTAGTAAATATAAAAACATTTATATCTTACTTCATTTTAAGCAATATAGCAACATGAACTTTCTTTTAACTAATCATAAATCATTATTATTATTTTTTCATGGTAGAGGTACTTTCAAAAAGACTATAAAACCATGTTCCTTCCTTAATACTTCCCTCCCATAGACTTACATTATGCGTGTCCACTATCGCCAAAAAAGCTTTCAACTGCAGGGCGCTCCTTTGTCCGCTCACGCACACACATCCACACACACACACACACACACAGAGAGAGACAGACCATGCAAATCGGGAAGTTGTACTTTCATTTTCCTTAAAGTCTTACTTAACTAAATTATACAAATCTTCCCAGTTAGATCTTTCTTTACTATTTGAAGTGCAAACCCACCAAATAACTCAGCTGAATTAAAGTTAGTTTTACTTTATTTATTTTCCTTAACAGAGACGCTGCAAGTTCACTGAACGTGAGGCTCTCTCCATTCAATGAACTCACTGGTCACTGCCGTTCTGATACTCCTCACTGGACTCCAGATCCCAACTCCCCCACTGGCAAGTACATTCTAATTTATATTTATATTATACCAACTAGTTTACAGTTAAACCGGCAGATACACAAAAAGCAAAATACTAAAATATAAACAGGATTATTGCAAAAAAACAGTCTTACAGTTCCCATTATTTAGCAACAGTGTATTCAATTTGTTACAATGTTATTTAAAATATAACCGTTATGATGACTGCGGTGGCAGTTTTAGGTATGAGTATAATCACCAGGTTGTTAGTGTTAAATTGACTTTTTCCTGTTCAGGTCTGTGTGTGCTATATCGGAAGCTGTGTGGTCCAGTGGTTAAAGAAAAGGGCTTGTAACCAAGAGATCCCCAGTTCAAATCCTACCTCAGCCACTGACTCATTGTGTGACCCTGAGCAAGTCACTTAACCTCCTTGTGCTCTGTCTTTCGGGTGAGACGCATTTGTAAGTGACTCTGCAGCTGATGCATAGTTCACACACCCTAGTCTCTGTAAGTCGCCTTGGATAAAGACGTCTGCTAAATAATTATAATAATAATAATATATCAAACAGGGGGAAAGCATTAAACTTAAACTAAATGGGTTAAACTAAATGGGTTACTTAAACTAAATGGGTTATTAGAAAGAAATGGGAATAAGAAACTGGGATGGGAATAAGAAGCTGGGATGGGAATAAAAAGCTGGCTGAATATGAAGCCAACTCGTTCTAATAAATAAGTTGCAGACATATGCTTTTAAATAAAATGACCAAACCATCCACCTAATATAAACATGGTATTTGAGTAAAATTGTACACAGCTGTTTTTAGTTTTAAGCAGGATTTATAATTGACTGTTTAAAGTTGTGGATGAACATACCATAAATACAATACATTCCTTGAAGTAAGTTAGCTTTCTTTTCTCTTCAAGGACCGTCTTCAGTTTAACAATACGTTTTGGGCCCAAATAAATACTTATGGGTGACTGTGACAGGGTACCCCCACCCTTGTCTGTATGATGTATTATTTGTCGTATTAAGTGTGTTAAAAACTGTTTTATTGTTATTATTGTTTGACAGCCTGGATGGGATTAAAAAGCCCCATCCAGATAAAATCGTGAGATGCTGGACATTCGGGCTCCCCCATTCTGGGTGCTGGGGAAGGCAACCTCCCTCTCAGGCGCTGGGGACGGCAGCTCCTCCGTCTTGGGCTCTTTGGATGTCAGCGGCTCACTCTCTAGCACTGTCCTCCTGGCTTGTCTCTGGGAGCGGCCGCTCCTCCTTCTTGGGCTCTTCGGATGTTAGCGGCTCCCTCTCTATCACTGTCCTCCTGGCTTGCCTCGGGGAGCCGCTCGCCTCCTTCTTGGGCTCTTAGCATGTCAGCTCCCTCTAGCACTGTCCCCTGGTTTGCCTCCGGGCTGTCGCTCCTCCTTCTTGGGCTCTTTGGGTGTCAGCGGCTCACTCTCTAGCACTGTCCTCCTGGCTTGCCTCTGGGAGCGGCCGCTCCTCCTTCTTGGGCTCTTCGGATGTCAGCGGCTCCCTCTCTCACTGTCCTCCTGGCTTGCCTCTGGGAGCGGCCGCTCCTCCTTCTTGGGCTCTTCGCATGTCAGCGGCTCCCTCTCTAGCACTGTCCTCCTGGCTTGCCTCCGGGAGCGGTCGCTCCTCCTTCTTGGGCTCTTTGGGTGTCAGCGGCTCACTCTCTAGCACTGTCCTCCTGGTTTGCCTCTGGGAGCCGCTCCTCCTTCCTTCTTGGGCTCTTGGATGTCAGCGGCTCCCTCTATCACTGTCCTCCTGGCTTGCCTCCGGGAGTGGCCGCTCCTTCTCTTGGGCTCTTTGGATGTCAGCTCCCTCTCTAGCACTGTCCTCCTGGCTTGCCTCCGGTGGCCGCTCCTCCTTCTTGGCTCTTCGGATGCTGCTCCCCCTATCACTGTCCTCCTGGCTTGCCTCTGGGAGCGGCCGCTCCTCCTTCTTGGGCTCTTCGCATGTCAGCAGCTCCCTCTCTAGCACTGTCCTCCTGGCTTGCCTCCGGGAGGTGTCCTCCTTCTTGGCTCTTGGTGTCAGCTGCTCACTCTCTAGCACTGTCCTCCTGAGCCACCTCTGGAGATGGGCAGCTCCTCCTTCTTGGGCTCTTCGGATGTCAGCGGCTCCCTCTCTATCACTGTCCTCCTGGCTTGCCTCCGGGAGTGGCCGCTCCTCCTTCTTGGGCTCTTCGGATGTCAGCGGCTCCCTCTCTAGCACTGTCCTCCTGGCTTGCCTCCGGGAGCGGCCGCTCCTCCTTCTTGGGCTCTTCGCATGTCAGCAGCTCCCTCTCTAGCACTGTCCTCCTGGCTTGCCTCCGGGAGCAGCTCTCCCCTTCTTGGGCTCTTCGGATGTCAGGGAGCTCCCTCTCTATCACTGTCTCCTGGCTTGCCTCTGGGGAGCTCCCTTCCTGGCTCTTCGGATGTCAGCGGCTCCCTCTCTATCACTGTCCTCCTGGCTTGCCTCCGGTGGAGGCGCTCCTCCCTTCTTGGCTCTTTGGATGTCAAGCGGCCCTCTCTAGCACCTGTCCTCCTGGCTTGCCTCTGGGAGCGGCCGCTCCTCCTTCTTGGGCTCTTCGGATGTCAGTGGCTCCCTCTCTATCACTGTCCTCCTGGCCTCCGGAGGGGGCTCCTCCTTCTTGGGCTCTTTGGATGTCAGCGGCTCCCTCTCTAGCACTGTC
The DNA here is from genome assembly GCA_036884735.1 of Huso huso. NCBI lineage: Eukaryota > Metazoa > Chordata > Actinopteri > Acipenseriformes > Acipenseridae > Huso > Huso huso. Next base: position 28,146 of record JAHFZB010000342.1, read on the forward strand.
CTCCTGGCTTGCCTCCGGGAGCGGCCGCTCCTCCTTCTTGGGCTCTTCGGATGTCAGCAGCTCCCTCTCTATCACTGTCCTCCTGGCTTGCCTCTGGGGAGCGGCCGCTCCTCCTTCTTGGGCTCTTCGCATGTCAGCGGCTCCCTCTCTATCACTGTCCGGCTGGCTTGCCTCTGGGCTGGACAGCTCCTCCTTCTTGGGCTCTTGGGATGTCAGCGGCTCCCCTCTAGCACTGTCCTCCTGGCTTGCCTCCTCCGGAGGGCCACCTCCCCTTCTTGCTATTCCGGGCAGGTGGTGACTCCTCCTTCTCACCCTGGGCGGGCAGCACACTGTATAGTGCCTGCTTTTGCACAGGTGTGTGGCACCTTTCCAGTAGGGGCATCCAGACCACTGCTCCAGGTGGCTTTGGAGGCAGAGGAACCATTTCTAGTCTTTGGGCTGGCAGCTGGGACTCCTTTGGGTTGGGAGGTGACAGTGTTCGTTGGTCCTGCAGCCAAAACCAATCGCCCACATCTGCCACCTCCCCCTTTGCATAGGCTGCGTGGAAGCCTGGGTCTTCATAGGGACAATCCTCCCTCACATGTCTGAACTCTGCACAGACACCACACCATGGAGCCCCTTCAGCCATCCACTGCTCCTGCTCCGCCTGCCAATCCTGGGGGGGGTCTGTTCTGGGGTCTCGGCTCCACCATATCTTCCTTCCCATTTTGTTTTTCACAAAAAGAAAATCCTTTAAAAAAAAAAAAAATAATAATAAATATATCCGCAGTACCTGCTCTGAGTCTTGGAGGTGTTTTTATCCCCTTGCAGGACACCACATGTGACAGGATAACAATGAGACAGAGACTCAGAAGCCAGGAAGCTGCAGTTTGAGCACCAAAGCGCACATTTAATAAACAAAATAGCACAGAATACAAACAAGAAGGGCATTCGCCTTCACTGCTTTACAAAAACAAAAATGTGCAGAAACACAGTAACAAAAACACAGTGCACACTCACTAAATTCCTCTCCCAAATTCTAATCAAAATACATCTTTTTTTATTGATCTTCATTGAACAGAAATGAAATCTTCACTTTAGAGATTGTTTTAAGAACATAAGAACATAAGAACATAAGAAAAGTTTACAAACCAGAGGAGGCCATTCAGCCCATCTTGCTCGTCTGGTTGTTAGTAGCTTATTGATCCCAGAATCTCATCAAGCAGCTTCTTGAAGGATCCCAGGTGTCAGCTTCAACAACATTACTGGGAGTTGGTTCCAGACCCTCACAATTCTCTGTAAAAAAGTGCCTCCTAATTTCTGTTCTGAATGCCCTTTATCTAATCTCCATTTGTGACTCCTGGTCCTTGTTTCTTTTTTCAGGTCAAAGAAGTCCCCTGGGTCGACATTGTCTATACCATTTAGGATTTTGAATGTTTGAATCAGATCGCCGCGTAATCTTCTTTGTTTAAGACTGAATAGATTCAATTCTTTTAGCCTGTTTGCATACGACATGCCTTTTAAACCCGGGATAATTCCTGTTGCTCTTCTTTGCAATCTTTCTAGAGCAGCAATATCCTTTTTGTAACGAAGTGAACAGAACTGAACACAATATTCTAGGTGAGGTCTTACTAATGCATTGTAAAGTTTTAACATTACTTCCCTTGATTTAAATTCAACACTTCTCACAATATATCCCTGAATATATCCATGAAATTCACTGGATGACTTTGCTAGCATTCAAGCAGGCTATAAATTCCGTTAAAAACGGTGTCACATCACATCAAATAAATGTTATCCGTAACATAATGAAATTGAAAATACTGACCCCATATTATCAGTAAGAGCTTCTGGATGAGCAATCCCAAGCAAACTAACGTCAATCCAGCATTCATGTAATATATATTACAGAACTACAGATCCCAGTGGCCTGATGTCACTTACACACAGTTTTGCTGACCCAATCAGCAAACGGCTCATGTAACACGCACACTCCTTCAGGGGTGGGATTCCTTGCTAAGAGGATTTAACAATGATGCTAGGCGGTTATCTTTTTATTATTAATAACTCAGGAGCCTTTTCATATTTTTTCACCAAACCTTCGAAAGTCCCTACCTCAGCACAGACCATGTGTACCTTACGTGGTTTGGTGCAGAAATTCAGTACTATGTAGCCTGTAAATGAGAGCAAAAAAAACACGTTCAGTATGGGGAAAAAAGGGAACTTTTACTGAAAACAGGTATCCAGATCTCAGAAACTGCACAAGGTGGTGTCCTGAAACTCTCCATGCTTTCACAACATCACAAGTCAATGGAACATACAAATCTGTAGGCAATTCTGACAAAACATGCCAAAGTTATTAAAGGTTTAACTAGGGTTACTATAATGCTCCAGATTAACCGGACGCTTTGAGACAGACCGGGATTTCAAAATTCTCCCTAAACTGAAAGTAATTCATGTATAAATGAGCTCCACCTTTGCTGAGATTAATCCTGCTCTGGTGGAATTGCTTGGGCGCAGCAAACAAGTCACACTGATCAGCTGCTTCTGATCAGATCTTAATGAACGAATAGCTAATCTATCGATAGAGCAACGAGATGATGATGCTTTGATTGTATTTGCAGAATAATATGGGCGATTTGTATTTTAACAAAAAGAAAAAAATAGCGACTGGCTGCAATTCATTCTTAGTATAATACAATTATTTGATGCTCATGTGGGTATTTATTATTATTAATTGTAGCTAAGGATGGTTCATTTACACATTCATTTATTTCAATTTAGGGGCAAATTTGAAATCCTGTTCTGTCTCACAGCGTCCGGTTAATCTGGAGCCACATGGTAACCCTAGTTTAACGTTGAGCACCCAACTCAACCCGGGGGTCTGTTCATGTCGCTACTCATACCCTTATTCATAATGTTATTCATGTACTATTCATTACCCCTATTCATGACCCAATTCATAAACCCCTCCCATAATCATAATCAGGTTCATAAGGTCATGAAGGTCACAGGGACTCATCAATCACATTTTGGAAAGAAGGCAGCCTACTTAAACTACTCATGTGTGGCCTATTAAAGCCATCAATTAAATTAGACACTAATTTGCCTGTTTTGACAATTTTCCAAGATTTTCAGTTCCAGTGGTTTGATTTCATTGCACAACAAATCAAAACAACAGAAGCAATGAGGTGTTGTAATACATTTGCACACTACTGTAATTTTTCAATATAGTGAACCTCCATATTGTTGTTTAGTGTATAGTGAACCTCCATATTGTTCTTTAGTGTATAGTGAACCTCCATAGTGCTGTTTAGTGTATAGTGAACCTCCATATTGTTGTTTAGTGTATAGTGAACCTCCATATTGTTGTTTATTGTATAGTGAACCTCCATATTGTTGTTTAGTGTATAATGAACATCCATATTGCTGTTTAGTGTATAGTGAACCTCCATGTTGTTGTTTAGTGTATAGTGAACCTCCATGTTGTTGTTTAGTGTATAGTGAACCTCCATATTGTTGTTTACTGTATAGTGAACCTCCATAATGTTGTTTAGTGTATGAACATCCATATTGCTGTTTTGGTGTATAATGAACATCCATATTGCTGTTTAGTGTATAGTGAACCTCCATATTGTTGTTTAGTGTATAGTGAACCTCCATATTGCTGTTTAGTGTATAGTGAACCTCCATATTGTTGTTTAGTGTATAGTGAACCTCCATATTGTTGTTTAGTGTATAGTGAACCTCCATATTGCTGTTTAGTGTATAGTGAACCTCCATAGTGCTGTTTAGTGTATAGTGAACCTCCATATTGTTGTTTAGTGTATATTGTAAACCTCCATAGTGCTGTTTAGTGTATAGCAAACCTCCATATTGTTGTTTAGTGTATATTGCAAACCTCCATAGTGCTGTTTAGTGTATAGTGAACCTCCATAGTGCTGTTTAGTGTATAGTGAACCTCCATATTGTTGTTTAGTGTATAGTGAACCTCCATATTGCTGTTTAGTGTATCGTGAACCTCCATATTGTTGTTTAGTGTATAGTGAACCTCCATATTGTTGTTTAGTGTATATTGCAAACCTCCATAGTGCTGTTTAGTGTATAGTGAACCTCCATAGTGCTGTTTAGTGTATAGTGAACCTCCATAGTGCTGTTTAGTGTATATTATTATTATTATTATTATTATTATTATTTATTTCTTAGCAGACGCCTTATCCAGGGGCGACTTACAATCATAAGCAAATACAAATACATTCAAGTGTTACAATACAAGTCATACAATAAGAGCAAGAAAACAATAATTTTTCAAGTGTGATTAAAACCACAATTCACTAATACAGCAGATAATAGTGAAAGTTACATCAGGATATGATTAAATAGTGATAGTTACATCAGGATATGATTAAGTACAAAATACTACAGGTTAAACACTTGGCAGATTACAGTATTCTGAAGCATAGGATTAAATGTAGTAAAATAGGGGGGTGATAAGAGCAAAATAAAGCATATTTAAATGAAGGGTGATAGTGTCCCAGGATACAACAGAGAAGTTCTACAGGTGCTGTTTGAAGAGGTGAGTCTTAAGGAGGCGCCGGAATGTGGTCAGGACTGGGCAGTCCTGACATCTGTAGGAAGGTCGTTCCACCACTGAGACAAGGGTGGAGAAGGAGCGGGCTCGGGAGGCAGGGGTGTGGCGGAGGTAGAGCCAGTCTTCTAGTGCAGGCGGAGCGGAGAGGTCAAGTGGGGGTGTAGGGGAGATGAGGGTCTGGAGGTAGCTGGGTGCAGTCTGGTCAAGGCATCTGTAGGCTAGTACAAGAGTCTTGAACTGGATGCGAGGAGTGAGTGGGAGCCAGTGGAGAGCCGGAGAGTGGAGTAGCGTGGGCGATGAGGCAGAGCAGAGAACACCAGGCGGGCAGCAGAGTTCTGGATGAGCTGGAGCGGACGGGTGGCGGACGCAGGAGGCCAGCCAGGAGGGAGTTGCAGTAGTCAGGGCGGAGAGTACCAGGGCCTGGACCAGGAGCTGGGTAGCATAGTTGGTGAGGAAGGGTCTGATTCTTCGGATGTTGCTCAGGAAGAATGGCAAGTCGCGCACAGAGGGAGATGTGCTGGGAATAAGAGAGGCAGGGTCCAGGGTGACTCTAAGGTTCTTAGCAGAGGAAGAGGAGAGAGGTGGCAGATTCCAGAGGAACAGAGACAGAGAGAGACCCAGAGGAGGGGAGGAGGAGGAAAGAAAGGTCCGATTTAGAGAGGTTGAGTTTGAGGATGAAAAGCATCCAGGAGGAAACAGCAGACAGACAGGTAGAGACACGGAGGAGATGGTGGAGTCAGAGGTGGGGAAGAGAGAGGAAAATCTGAGCATCATCAGCACAGAAAATGGTATGAGAAACCACAGGATGCTAAATCGAGGGGCCCAGGGAGCAGGTGGAGAGAACAGGAGAGGACCCAAGACTGACCCTTGGGGACCCAGTTAAGAGTGGGTGAGGTGGAGGTTGCTCCACGCCCAGGTTACCTGGTGGGTGCGGTTGGAGAGGTAGGAGGAGAACCAGGCCAGAGCAGTGCCAGAGATCCCCAGGTCAGCAAGAGATGATAGTAGAATAGAGTTGTAACAAACTTACCTAGTGTGCAATACCCAAACACCTAGGCCATAAGTGTATACTAGCACCAAGCATAAAACATTCAATACTACAGTCCCAGCAGGTAAATCAGTACAGCAAAAAACAAGGATTTCACGAGAACCAAGGGAGTAAATTTTAAACAGGATAGGTTTATTATGTCTATTTGTATATAGTACTAAGCACAAGTGTATCCTGGAGTAATCAGAACGGTAAGCCTTAAGTAAGATCAGAAATCTGGCAAATATCAACCCTGACTCAATGGTAAGCAAACCAAACATCCAGGTTGGTAGAACAATTAATAGAAGAAACTACCCAGTATATCTCTAGATAATCCTTCAAGGAGCACACCAACACTGCAATGCTAATCACATAAAAATGCAATTGGAAAAGACAAACATATATATATTACATGAACAGGCCTTTGTACCGATAATCACAATACCTATGTATAGCAACACCATTAATAATCTGCCTCGCTGTTGGCACTTGAGTAAACAAAGAAAGAAAGAGAGGGAAGGAGACAACAAAAAAAATACAGGCAGGCCAACCAGTAATCAGGCTGTTCATTCTATGGCCCACACAGTTGCAATAATTATATCCAAGTGTATGGGTACTTAAGTTTCAGTCCCGGGCTTGATATTAAAAACGCACCCAGAAAGTAACAAAACAAACAAAAACAAACCAATAAAGTTCTAGAAAAATAACACAACAATCCGGCAATCCCAAAAGAATGCTCTCCAAACAAAAACCCGAATGGCCATTCAAAAAATATTTGTAATCCAAACTGCAGCAAAAAATAGAAAAGGATCGATCTCACCCGGTTATGATGAATCCGTTATTGCAAGTCCTCCAGTTCATACAACGCCGAGTCGCCATTGGATTGAATATCTTCTCTCGTTCCGTTGTCCCGTAAAAGCAGTAAAGTACCAAAGTAAAGATATAAATCAAACCAACTGGAAGAAAAATAGGACCCAACACGGAAGTATTGCCCAACGAGCACTGAGCAGCGTGTGATAATAGCTATTGCACTAGTATTAGTCGAACCCGCTATAGAAACTGGTAAAAACCAAAACACGGTTGTTTGACATAACACCGACTAGAAGCATGCTATACACAGACTAACTCGTTTTTTCTGCCGTTTGAACAGGTTGCCTGTAAGTTCTCTCTCTCTCTCTCTAATAACTCCGTATTTTTTTCTCTCTTTCTCCTTTTCCAGACTTTCAAAAAAACACTTTATACCCTATTGGTCAACACTTTTAAGCAAAGGAAGCTCCGCCCCAATTACGAAACCAGTAATGGCCAAAATACCTAAAAACTAATTAGTCTAGGACCATAGCGTTTTAACCAAATATAAACAAATGTACCCAGCACACGAACTAAAACCATAATTGCCCCAGGAGTTTATTTTTTTAAACCAGGCAAGGATATAGATTATATATACTGCGTATGTATGGCGAAATATTAAGGAGCTAATTAAAAACGCTGTCATGAAATAACGAGGATTGCCTGGCCAGGCTTACTGGCATTCACTTAAGAATGCGCAGGTGCTAACGTTTCTTGCAGCACATTGTGTGGCGGTTGCCACATAGTCCCCATCCGGAGGTACCGGGTTTTGGTCCCAAAATACCGTTTTAAATTGACCACATTCAAAGTTTCACTTTTTGACTGGTCTGTCCACTGAACCCTATAATTGACAGGACCTAACTTTTTCACAATCACAGCTGGCCCTGACCACTTAGGGGCAAGCTTTGGAGAAATTAGCAGTGGCATCAGATAACGGATGTGTCCTTACCCACACTAACTCCCTATTTGAAACTGTACATTTCTCCTACGTGCATTATAATATTTTGCTTGACGTACCTGTGCTATTCCAATCCGCTGTTCTACCTCTTTTACTAGGGTTTGCTGGCGTTCCACCACCGTATACTGCTGAGAACCAGGAGAGGGAGCTACAGCAATTAACTGGTCCAGAGGGCCTTTAAGAACGCGTCCCACTGCCAACTCAGCTGGAGACAAACCAGTGGTTTCATGCTTAGCCGAATTGATAGCAAAGCGAAACTCAGCAAACCATTCATCCCAGAGCTGGTGATTCTCCCCACCGAGCGAGGCTATCATAGTTTTTATTGTCCGGTTGGCTCTCTCCGTGAGATTAGCCTGAGGATGATAAGCCGTCGTCAACTTTGGATGACCCCCCGATTTGCACACATTCCTCCATTAGCTGGCTGGTGAACTGGGGCCCTCGGTCGAGACCAGGTAACGGGGTACCCCACCAGTGAAGATCTCCTGAATGAGGATTCGGGCGATACTCTGTGTTTTACTATTGCGCGGGGAAAGATTTCCACCCATTTAGTAAAATAATCAATCACCACTAACAGGTATACATTGCCTTTTCTGCTTTGGAAAAGGTCCCATTAAGTCCACTCCTAACTTTTCTCCTGGCTCACCGACCACCGTTGGTTGCAGTAAGCCTGCTGGTTTACTATTAGCTGGTTTGTATTGTTGGCATATACTGCATTCCTTCATGTTGCCATGTATCTTTGCGCACCGTGGGCCCGCAAGCCACCTCTAAAATCCTGAGCAAAGTCTTCAGCCGTCCTAAGTGTCCACCCAAAGGATTATCATGAAAATAACATAAAAAACGATTGTGCAAGTCCAGGGGGAACCACCAGCTGAAATCTATAACCCCCTCCTTTGATGGGGACTCTACGGTAGACCAACCCCTGTTGTTGGGCAAAGGTAATCAGTTAGGTCCTGCCGGAGATGGCGTCTTCCCTCACCCAGAAACTCGAGCACCTTTGGATCCTTTGCCTGTGTGCCGCCACCTCATCCAGTGAAGTAGGAAGATCAGTCGAAGTTGTTCTTTCTCATGCCCACGGCTATAATAGCCACAGGAGCGACCGGCGTGCGTGACAGGGCATCAGGGACTACATTGATGCTGCCTGCTCTGTATTCCACTGTGAAGAAAACTGCTGAAGTCTCAGTGTCCACCGTGTCAACCGAGAAGACGTCTTGGCGCATTAAAGCCCATGTTAGTGCGGCATGATCCGTCACGTGAAACTGCACTCCCTCCAAGTAGTGACGCCACTTCTCCACTGCCCACACTACTGCCAGACATTCCTTTTCAGAAGTGGAGTAATTGCATTCTGCCCCATTAAGCACCTGGAAGCATATGCAATCGTGCTCTTCCTCTGCTTCTCTCTGGGCAAGCACTGCACCCAGCCCCACCGCTAGCATCTGTATAGACCCAGAAGGTCTTTGAAAAATCTGGGTGTGATAAAACCGGAGGAGCTTGAAGAGCTTTCTTAAGCACCTCCAGGCTGGTCTGGCAGGCTGTTGTCCATTCCCACTTCACATCTTTTTTTAAGATGGTTGAGGGAGCTGCAATGTCTGCAAAATGTAAAATGAATTTATGGTACCAACCGGCCAATCTGAAGGAAACGCTGTACCTCCTTGAGATTGGTAGGTACCGGATAGTCTTGTATGGCTTTTTACCTTCTCGGGTCAACGGCTACACCTTCCTTAGACATGATATGCCTAAAAACTTCAAGGTGTTTTTAAAGAAGTGACACTTGGCCAGGTTCAAAGTGAGACCTGCTTGATGTAGTTTCTTAAACACAGCTCAAGGTCCCTCAAATGTTGGGTTTCACTGGGAGAATAGAGGATGATATCGTCTATGTAGACAAAACAACAGCGCCCTCTCAACTCTCCCAGCACATGTTCCATGAGACGTTGGAAAGTAGCAGCAGCGTTCTTAAGTCCAAAAGGCATCACTCTGAACTGAAACAACCCAAATGGAGTAGCAAAAGCAGTTTTCTTTTTCGAGTCAGGATCCATGGCAACCTGCCAATATCCTGGCGTAGATCTAGTGAGCTAAACACCACTGCTCCATTCAGTGACTCAAGATGTCATGGACACAGGGCATGGGGTGGGCGTCAAACTGGGTTTTGTTGTTCATCCTTCGTAGTCCACACAGAAACGATAAGATCCATCCGTTTCGATCAACACCACGAGCAGACCAATCTGGCGAAGATGGTTCAATCACGCCATCCTCGGTCATCTGATGAAGGTGTTCTTTAATCAGTTTTTTGAAGGGGACACTCTGTAGGCCCTACACCGCACTGGCATCTCATCTGTAGTATAGATGGTGTGAGTACAAACCCGTAGTCATGCCTAATTGGGAGGTACACGGCAGGCCATTTCTTCATGAGTTGCGGGAGAGCCTGTCGCTGCATCCCATCGTGAGTATCAGGGGTAGGCTCCTCTGTACCCTGGGCAAGACATGTAGGTGCATCAGGCTTCTTAGAGACAGCCAGTAAAAAGATGTATGCAAAGGCACGTCAGGCATGTTTTGTACTTTCCATGACGATTCCCACTCCATCCTGGGCAAAAATGGATAATATGCATATCCCTTTGTCCTTTGACTCCATACTGTTTCACGCGAGATCAATCACGGTGAGGTTTTATATAAAAATCCAAAGGAAATGCCAGGTGTTGGTCTGACATAACATAAGTGTCGACATCACCAAATTTCGCCATATGAAAAATCATATGTAAGGCAGACTTTCCTAAAGCGCTATGAGACTGTCCATCCGCCAACACAAAGGCTTGATCCTCACATGGCTGCAGCACGTCCCTTGGCTTCTGAATTTGATGCCATAATTGGTTTTCATTAAAGTAAATGTACAACCTGTGTCCAGTAATGCAGAAATGTGTGTTGTTTACCCCAACCTTCCACGACTAATAAAGTCAATCCTGAGAGACTGGGGGTATCCGGGATGGACCTTCGGATATTTTGCATTACACTCACCTCTGCTGGTTTTCTTAAGGCTCCTTTGGTTCCTTTCTTTCCAGTGATATCTGTGGAAGTTTTATTATTTACTTTAGCCCAATACTGTTTCTGCTCATCAGTCCCTTTCGATCATGGTACCTCGCGAACCAGATCAGTCACAGTACTCACTGTGCCACGGAGACCACTGGCGAGCTTTGGGTTGCTGTTATTAAGTATTCGTCGGACAATCTCCGTTTCGTTACGTCCGGCTTCCACCTCAAGCACAGTGCGCGATAATCATATGCAAAATCTCTAATACTTTCTCCAGGGGACTGTACTCTGTCACGTAGCCTATCCTCTACAGTAGTGAGAAAATCTGCTGGGAGAAAAAGCTTTCAGAATTCATTTTTGAAATGACTCCATGAGCGTATTCCATGTTTCTCAGCCATCCACCAGCTTTTGGCAGACCCTTTAACACTGTAGATAATGTTGCCATAATTTCAATGTCTCTTAATGGCCGCAGCTAAAACTCTTCACACAAATCAATATATCCCACTGCATCACTGCTCCTCACCTCCAAACTCCGGAAAATTAATTTTTATCGGCAGTTTAGGGGTCAGGCCCCTCTAGAAATGATCCCTGGCTCCTCCGTCCTGCGATCAGCTGGATGGGAACTTGACGAATGAAGGCACGATGGTATTGCCGACACTCTGGAGATACTGGCTCTTCTCTCTAGCTTCTTAAATTCTCTGTCCCAATGCTCATTCCAACGGTTAAAACAATCCACCACTGACTGCTCCAGCTGACAACAGATGATTCCGTCAAACTATCGACCCTCTGGAACTGGGTGTCAACATATTGCCGAAAAGACTCCTCCTAATAATACTGCTGCTTTGTGCCAGATTAAAACTTTCTTCTAGTGTCTTAACCTGTTCAGTTAGCTGAGCCAGCCTATTACCTAACTCTTCTAAGGTTTGCCGTTCCTCAGGCGAGCACTGTTCTATTTCCTCCTCTGCCTCATCAGGGTCTGGCTCATTAACGATAATTCACTCAACAGGGCCCACTTCAACAATTGGCTCTCTCGGTCTTCTCTTGTTGATATAAACACTAGGTGGTTCTACTAACATATCAGAGGGCCCTGTCTCTCGAAACAGGGTTAACAAATCAAAAGACATGACTACAAAATACTACGATGCGCCAGAATGCTATAAAAACGATGCAAGCTTACCAACTTAACAAAACTCTTATCCACTATACCTTAGTCCCCGTGCGGGCCACCACTTCTGTAACAAACTTACCTGGTGTGCAATACCCAAACACCTAGGCCATAAGTGTATACTAGCACCAAGCATAAAACATTCAATACTACAGTCCCAGCAGGTAAATCAGTACAGCAAAAACAAGGATTTCACGAGAACCAAGGAGTAAATTTTAAACAGGATAGGTTTATTATGTCTATTTGTATATAGTACTAAGCACAAGTGTATCCTGGAGTAATCAGAACGGTAAGCCTTAAGTAAGATCAGAAATCTGGCAAATATCAACCCTGACTCAATGGTAAGCAAACCAAACATCCAGGTTGGTAGAACAATTAATAGAAGAAACTACCCAGTATATCTCTAGATAATCCTTCAAGAGCACACCAACACTGCAATGCTAATCACATAAAAATGCAATTGAAAAAAGACAAACATATATATATTACATGAACAGGCCTTTGTACCGATAATCACAATACCTATGTATAGCAACACCATTAATAATCTGCCTCGCTGTTGGCACTTGAGTAAACAAAGAAAGAAAGAGAGGGAAGGACAACAAAAAAAATACAGGCAGGCCAACCAGTAATCAGGCTGTTCATTCTATGGCCCACACAGTTGCAATAATTATATCCAAGTGTATGGGTACTTAAGTTTCAGTCCCGGCTTGATATTAAAAACGCACCCAGAAAGTAACAAAACAAACAAAACAAACCAATAAAGTTCTAGAAAAATAACACAACAATCCGGCAATCCCAAAGAATGCTCTCCAAACAAAACCCGAATGGCCATTCAAAAAAAATATTTGTAATCCAAACTGCAGCAAAAAATAGAAAAGGATCGATCTCACCGGTTATGATGAATCCGTGTGCAAGTCCTCCAGTTCATACAACGCCGGAGTCGCCATTGGATTGAATATCTTCTCTCGTTCCGTTGTCCGTAAAAGCAGTAAAGTACCAAAAGTAAAGATATAAATCAAACCAACTGGAAGAAAAATAGGACCCAACACGGAAGTATTGCCCAACGAGCACTGAGCAGCGTGTGATAATAGCTATTGCACTAGTATTAGTCGAACCCGCTATAGAAACTGGTAAAAACCAAAACACGGTTGTTTGACATAACACCGACTAGAAGCATGCTATACACAGACTAACTCGTTTTTTCTGCCGTTTGAACAGGTTGCCTGTAAGTTCTCTCTCTGTCTCTCTAATAACTCCGTATTTTTTTCTCTCTCTTCTCTCCTTTTCCAGACTTTCAAAAAACACTTTATACCCTATTGGTCAACACTTTTAAGCAAAGGAAGCTCCGCCCCCAATTACCGAAACCAGTAATGGCCAAAATACCTAAAACTAATTAGTCTAGGACCATAGCGTTTTAACCAAATATAAACAAATGTACCCAGCACACGAACTAAAACCATAATTGCCCCAGGAGTTTATTTTTAAACCAGGCAAGGATATAGATTATATATACACGTATGTATGGCGAAATATTAAGGAGCTAATTAAAAACGCTGTCATGAAATAACGAGGATTGCCTGGCCAGGCTTACTGGCATTCACTTAAGAATGCTAGGTGCTACGCTTTCTTGCAGCACATTGTGTGGCGGTTGCCACAGAGTGATCAACAGTGTCAAAGGCAGCAGAGAAGTGGGAGAATTAGGACAGGAGAGAGAGGCAGCTCGGGCACACTTAAGTGAGTTGGTGACAGACAGGAGGGCGGTTTCAGTGGAGTGAGCAGAGCCGGAAGCCAGATTGGGAGGGTCAAGCAGAGAGTGGTTGGACAGGAAAGCAGAGAGTTGGCGGTGTACAGTCCGCTCGAGGGTTTGGAGAGGAAGGGTAGGAGGAGACAGGATGGTAGCTCTGGAGGAAGGTGGGGTCGAGGGTAGGTTTTTTGAGGAGGGGGGATAGAGGCTTTTTGAAGGCAGAGGGAAAGATGCCAGAAAGTAGAGAGGTGTTGAGGAGGGAGGAGATGAAGGGGGAGTAGGCAGGAGCAGCCGCTTGAAAGAGATGAGTGGGAGGGGTCCAAGGCACACGTGGTGGGTTTGTGACCCTGGGCAGGGGAGGATAGGTCAGAGTCTGAGAGGGGCAAGAAGGTGGAGAAGGAGGGCGAGTTAGTAGGGATGTGGTGGAACGGGGGTTGGAGCAGGAGGGGGGTGGGGGAGGAGAGGTGTTAAAGAGTTTGCCGGATATCTGAGATTTTAGAAGAGAAGAAGGAGGCAAAAGTCGTCAGGGAGATAGAGGAGGAGGAGGAGGGGAGGGTTTAGGAGGAGGAGAAGGTGAGAATAGTTTACGTGGGTTGTTAGTGGAGGCTTCGATTACAGATTGGAAATAAGCACATTTAGCAGAGGAGAGAGTAGAGGAGAAGGAGGAGAGGAGAGTGAGAAGGTCTAGGGCAGCAGGGAGTTTGGTTCTCTTCCATTTCTTTTCAGCAGATCGCAGGTGATTCTTGCCGAGCGGAGCACAGAGGAGACCAGGGATGGGGGAGGAGGGGCGAGCAGGTCGGGAGGTGAGGGGGACAGAGGGAATCGAGGGGGAGGTGAGGGAGGAGAAGAGGGTGGAGGTAGCAGAGTCTCTGAGAGTTGTGAAAAGGAGTCGATAGGGAGGGAGGTGAGAGAGGCAGTGGAGGCAAGGACAGAGGGGGAGAGAGCGGAGGTTCTGTAGAGGTGACAGTGGGGTGGGAGGAGCAGGAGAGGGGGGGAGACAGAGAAAAATAGATGAAATAGTGATCAGAGGTCCAGGGGTGACAGAGAGGTGGAGGGCAGCAGGCCCTGGAGAAGGTGAGGTCAGTTGACGGCCAGCTTTGTGGGTAGGAGGGACGGAGAGAGACAGAAGTCGAAGGAGGAAGGAGAGGGAGGAACCAGCAGAGTGGCTGGGGTTGGAGAGATGGATGTTGAAGTCACCCAACAGGACAGTCGGGGGTAGACAGAGGGGAGGGAGGAGAGCAGATAGTCGAGTTCATCCAGAAAGTGAGTGAGAGGCCCAGGGGGCGGTACAGAACAATGAGCAGGAGTTGACAGGGAGAGGTTGGTTGGACTGCATGAAATTCAAAGGTATTGACAGGAGAGGGAGGTGAGATCGGAGGGGACAGAAAGAGTAAGGAGGGAGAGGGAAGACCGTCCCCACCTCCCGTCCCAGTGAGACGCTGGGTATGGGACAGGACGTAGAGAGAGGACAGGGCAGCAGGAGTAACAGTGTTATCAGGGGACAGCCAGGTTTCAGTGAGAGCAAAGGAAACGAGCGAGAGTGGGAGGCAAAGGCAGATATGAAATCAGCTTTGTTAGCAGAAGAGTGACAGTTCAGAGTGCAGAGAGTGTCGGGAGGGGGAGGCAGAGAAATGAGGTTAGAGGGGTTGGAGCAGCAGCGGAGGGGAGGCAGGAGGGCGAGGACAGGAGGACAGAACAGGGATGTGAGAGACAGTCATATAGGACAAGCAAGACAAAAGGCGCAGTAGGAGCAGTGGGGTGGAGGATACACAGACCTGACAAGTAGATGGCTTCTTCCAGAGCGCTGTTAGGTTCGGATCTATTCGAACAGCGTCTCAGCTTTAGGCCTGCCCTTGCTGGACTCCCACAGCTAGACTCCCAGCTCTTTTGTTGAGGCTCTTCTGTTTGCTGGCGCTTTTTGCTGGCGCTAAAATAAGCTGCTTGATTAAATGTTACACCTGCTTGGCAAAAGAACCAACTAAACTGTGTTATAACTGTGTATAGCAAACCTCCATATTGTTGTTTAGTGTATAATGAACCTCCATAGTGCTGTTTAGTGTATAGTGAACCTCCATAGTGCTGTTTAGTGTATAGTGAACCTCCATAGTGCTGTTTAGTGTATAGTGAACCTCCATATTGTTGTTTGGTGTATAATGAACCTCCATAGTGCTGTTTAGTGTATAGTGAACCTCCATAGTGCTGTTTAGTATATAGTGAACCTCCATATTGTTGTTTAGTGTATAATGAACCTCCATATTGCTATTTAGTGTTTAGTGAACCTCCATAGTGCTGTTTAGTGTATAGCGAACCACCATATTGTTGTTTAGTGTATATTGCAAACCTCCATAGTGCTGTTTAGTATTCCTTCACAACTTTTTTAATTTTTTAATAAATTTAGTGGTCGTCAATTATTTTTTCTCCCAATTTAGTAATGTCCAATTATTTTAGGCTCAGCCCACCGCTACCACCCCGCTAATTTGACTCGGGGGGGGAAAGAACACACGCTGTCCTCCTTCTTCTTTACACACTGCAGACTCACCATGCAGCCACCCAGAGCTACAGCGAGCGTGGGAGGACAACGCAGCTCTTGAGCAGCTTACAGGCAAGCCCGCAGGCGCCTGGCCAGACCACAGGGGTCGCTGGTGCGAGGTGAGCCGAGGACACCCTGGCTGACCCTAGCCTCCCTCCCCCGGCGGCTCGGCCAATTGAGCGCCGCCCCCTGTGAACTCCTGTCCTCGGTTGGCAAAGGAATAGCCTGGACTCAAACCGGCGACATCCAGACTATAGAGCACATCCTGCACTCCACAGCGAGCGATCGCCACTGGATGTGCCACTAACTATTATCTAACAAAATATAACCCAGCCATAAGAAATCATACATATCTAACAAACTATAACCCATCCATAAGAAATCATTCCTATCTAACAAAATACAACCCAGCCATAAGAAATCATACCTATCTAACAAAATACAACCCAGCCATAAGAAATCATACCTATCTAACAAAATACAACCCAGCCATAAGAAATCATACCTATCTAACAAAAAATATACAAACCCAGCCATAAGAAATCATACCTATCTAACAAAATACAACCCAGCCATAAGAAATCATACCTATCTAACAAACTATAACCCAGCCATAAGAAATCATACCTGTCTAACAAAATACAACCCAGCCATAAGAAATCATACCTATCTAACAAAATACAACCCAGCCATAAGAAATCATACCTATCTAACAAAATACAACCCAGCCATAAGAAATCATACCTATCTAACAAAAATACAACCCAGCCATAAGAAATCATATTTATCTAACAAAAGAAACCCAGCCATAAGAAATCATACCCATTCAACAAAATACAACCCAGCCATAAGAAATCATACCTATCTAACAAACTATAACCCAGCCATAAGAAATCATAACCTATCTAAAATATAACCCAGCCATAAGAAATCATACCCATCTAACAAAAATACAACCCAGCCATAAGAAATCATACCTATCTAACAAAATACAACCTTTCTAATAAGAAATCATACCTATCTACCAAAATACAACCCAGCTACAAGAAATCATACCTATCTAACAAAATACAACCCAGCTTGGTAAGAAATCATACCCATCTGGGAATAAACTATAACCCAGCCATAAGAAATCATACCCATCTAACAAAATACAACCCAGCCATAAGAAATCATACCTATCTAACAAAAAAATACAACCCAGCCATAAGAAAAATGCCTCTATCTAACAAAAATACAACCCAGCCATAAGAAATCATACCTATCTAACAAAATACAACCCAGCCATAAGAAATGTACTTATCTAACAAACTATAACCCATTCATAAGAAATCATACCATTCAACAAAATACAACCCAGCCATAAGAAAATCATACGCCTATTTAACAAAATACAACCCAGCTATAAGAAACATACCATCTAACAAAATACAACCCACCATAAGAAATCATACCTATCTAACAAAATACAACCCAGCCATAAGAAATCATACCTATCTAACAAAATACAACCCAGCCATAAGAAATCATACCTATCTAACAAAATACAACCCAGCCATAAGAAATCATACCTATCTAACAAACTATAACCCATTCATAAGAAATCATACCTATCTAACAAAATACAACCCAGCCATAAGAAATCATACCTATCTAACAAACTATAACCCATTCATAAGAAATCATACCTATCTAACAAAATACAACCCAGCCATAAGAAATCATACCTATCTAACAAAATACAACCCAGCCATAAGAAATCATACCTATCTAACAAAATACAACCCAGCCATAAGAAATCATACCTATCTAACAAAATACAACCCAGCCATAAGAAATCATACCTATCTAACAAAATACAACCCAGCCATAAGAAATCATACCTATCTAACAAAATACAACCCCAGCTACAAGAAATCATACCTATCTAACAAACTATAACCCATTCATAAGAAATCATACCTATCTAACAAAATACAACCCAGCCATAAGAAATCATACCTATCTAACAAAATACAACCCAGCCATAAGAAATCATACCTATCTAACAAAATACAACCCATCCATAAGAAATCATACATATCTAACAAAATACAACCCAGCCATAAGAAATCATACCTATCTAACAAAATACAACCCAGCCATAAGAAATCATACCTATCTAACAAAATACAACCCATCCATAAGAAATCATACCTATCTAACAAAAATACAACCCAGCCATAAGAAATCATACCTATCTAATAAAAATACAACCCAGCCATAAGAAATCATACCTATCTAACAAAATACAACCCAGCCATATAAGAAATCATACCTATCTAACAAAAAATACAACTCAGCCATAAGAAATCATACCTATCTAACAAAAATACAACCCAGCCATAAGAAATCATACCTATCTAACAAACTATAACCCCATTTCATAAGAAATCATACCCATTCTAAAAAAATACAACCCAGCCATAAAGAAATCATACCTATCTAACAAAATACAACCCACCATAAGAATCATACCTATCTAATAAAATACAACCCACTATAAGAAATCATACCTATCTAACAAAATACAACCCAGCCATGAAATCATACCTATCTCAACAAAATACAAACCCAGCCATAAGAAATCATGCCTATCTAACAAAATACAACAAACCCAGCCATAAGAAATCATGCCTGTCTAAAAAAATACAACCCAGCCATAAGAAATCATGCCTATCTAACAAAAAATACAACCCAGCCAAGAAATCTATACCTATCTAACAAAATACAACCCAGCCATAAGAAATCATACCTATCTAACAAAATACAACCCATCCATAAAAATCATACCTATCTAACAAAAATACAACCCAGCCATAAGAAATCATACCTATCTAACAAAATACAACCCAGCCATAAGAAATCATACCTATCTAACAAAATACAACCCAGCCATAAGAAATCATACCTATCTAACAAAATACAACCCAGCCATAAGAAATAATTTCATTATCACAAGGAAACACATTTTATATTCAAAACATACCATTATATTGAATTATTACACAGTATATTAAATAAATATTTCCCCTTTGTTCTGAGAGCCAGATTTGGTCATGTGCAGGCCTAACCCTGCAGCACAGTTCAGCAAATATTCAAGTGAAAAATACAAAAGAGAAGTGTCTTTTCTTTGACTCTGTTTTTAACAAAAGTAACAGAAAAATAACCTTGAATGAAAACAAAGTTTAAACTGAGGTCAAAGTTATTGCTGTTTGTATGCATTTAGTGGGGAAATGAACACTTTTAAACTGCTCTGAAAGGTGAGTGGATGATATTGTAGCGGTACATTTAATAAAGAAAACTAAATAAGAATTTCTAATTAAAGTGATTTCACTTACACAAGTGTGAAAACAAAAAACTAAAAAAGTTACTGTATTCAGGGTCATTCATCCTGTCACACTAAATCATAAATTATAAGTTGAAAATGTAAAGAAAAAAGGCGCTGTTCAAACCACTATCTACTAGATATGCAACACAACTGAGTAATAAATGCAACACAACTGAGTAATAAATGCAACACAACTGAGTAATAAATGCAACACAACTGAGTAATAAATGCAACACAACTGCAATTATTACTCACTTACAAAAATATAATTGATGCATAAAAGTAGTGCATACAGTTTCATACACTATTACGGAGCTTAAAATATGACATTTTAGATTAGGGCATGGCCAAAACGAGTAATAGAATTATAGGTCTGGAATATATATTAAAGAACCAAGGTTGCTTTTTTACAGTGACTGAAGACCGCTTTTCAACACAATCTTTCTATACTCAATGCCTTATATTTTCACAGTTTTATTATTATTTTATTTTAAAATTCAGGACAATTAATCATTTGTCAGCACACGTTTCCTGGGGAAAGTGTACCTGTAATCTAATTTTAAATATAAATATTATAATACCACTGAGGAATGCATAAAACGAGCCATGCTCTCTGTGTTAGCCCTGGTTTAATAATTGATGTATTACATTAAGAGTTACCACAGGTATGCCTGGCATAAATGTAACAGTAAACCCCATCTGTCTCCATCTGCTTGCCAGTTCAGTTGCTCTAAACTAACATGCCTGATTTACTAAGTACTGAGTATTGGCAAAAAGGGTTTTGTGAATCAAAGGTTTATTCTTGCACCGTGGCTTATTGCTTTTGACACATTATGCATGCTCCATGGTTCAGGGATATCGTTTCTATTCGTTGCTAGTGCATGCACAGTATTTCTAGGACAGGTCATTTGACTACAAATACTGTAAAGGGTTCTGGAGACATGGACAGGTTTAAATATGGCTGGGTACCTAGGCCGTGTGCTCCTGCTTCAAGGACAATTTCTCAAACACACCGTGTGAAGAAAGCCGACATTTTTAAAACTTAGTTGTTTTTCATTTCATTATTTGATAAGAACAAAGAGAACGAGGATTACAATTAAACTAGTTTATTTAATTTAAAGGCAATCTATATGTATATAATTATGGTGAATATGATCAATGGTATTAACCCACTACCTCAGTTACTTAAACCAGGTTAGCTGCCTCTAGTAATGTTACGGTATTGCCTTTTTATCAGGCAATATTTAGTTCTGCCAGTTTGGTATCTTGGCATTCTGTTGCGATAATTACAGTAGTAAGAATTTGTGTAAAAATAACTTTCCTTTTATCTGGTTTTATTTGGATTCTTGGATAACCTAAATAAAACCCCAACCCTGATTCCAGCTTTAAACTGGTTTATATACATGTGTATACAGAGGATTTGGGATTCCTCAAATAGGTTGCTTGAATCTGATTAGATTGTATATATAAACGAGACAAAGTAGGGAATACTAAATATTGGAAAAGCCTTGAAGACTTTATAAATCCCATCAGCTTTCATGTTAATGCTAAATAGCAGAGTTTTAGGTCCTCTGCTATTCCTAATCTACATTAATGATTTAGATTCTGGTATAGTAAGTAAACTCATTAAATTTGCAGACGACACAAAACTAGGAGGAGTGGCAAACACTGTTGAAGCAGCAAAGGTCATTCAAAATGATCTAGACAGCATTCAGAATTGGGCAGACACATGGCAAATGAAATTTAATAGAGAAAAGTGTAAAGTATTGCATGCAGGCATTAAAAAATGTGCATTATAAATATCATATGAGATAGTGAAATTGAAGAAGTGAACTATGAAAAAAGACCTAGAGTTTATGTTGACTCAGAAATGTCTTCATCTAGACAATGTGGGAAGCTATAAAAAAAGGCTAACAAGATGCTTGGATATATTGTGAGAAGTGTTGAATTTAAATCAAGGAAGTAATGTTAAAACTCTACAATGCATTAGTAAGACCTCATCTAGAATATTGTGTTCAGTTCTGGTCACCTCGTTACAAAAGGATATTGCTGCTCAGAAAGAAAGTGCAAAGAAGAGCAACCGGTGAATTATCCCTGGGTTTAAAAGGCATGTCATATGCAGACAGGCTAAAAGAATTGAATCTATTCAGTCTTGAACAAAGAAGACTATGCGACGATCTGATTCAAACATTCAAAATCCTAAAAGGTATAGACAATGTCAACCCAGGAGACTTCTTTGACCTGAAAAAGAAACAAGGACCAGGGTCACAAATGGAGATTAGATAAATTCAGAACAGAAAATAGGAGGCACTTTTACACAGAGAATTGTGAGGGTCTGGGAACCAACTCCCCAGTAATGTTGTTGAAGCTGACACCTGGGATCCTTCAAGAAGCTGTTTGATGAGATTCTGGGATCAATAAGCTACTAACAACCAAACGAGCAAGATGGGCTGAATGGCCTCCTCCTGTTTGTAAACTTTCTTATGTTCTTATGTTCTTATGTTCTAAATTATTTGACCTCCTCTCTGTACACCTTAGTGATACAGACATGTGCATTATGTCAAAAAATGTTAATAAAGGGAATATTTATAGGTCTTAAAGTTTAACAAAACATTGTCATCATTGTATTAACTCTTCCCGTACTCTTGTATAGCATTGCCTTTTGGCTGCAGTTTGAACATTACAACGAGATAATGCATCACTCTGCTTTTGCAGTGTAACAGTTTCTCAGCCTAAGAACATTGAAAGATACCATGGGCCAACACAGATTACCTCTGAACATTGGAAGACTTAAGGGCCAACACAGATTACCTCTGAACATTGAAAGACTCATGGGGCCACCACAGATTACCTCTGAACATTGGAAGACTGGGCGGGGCCAACTAGATTACCTCTTCTGAACATTGGAAGACTGGGCGGGGTCCACAGATTACCTCTGAACATTGGAAGACTGGCGGGGCCAACACAGATTACCTCTGAACATTGGAAGATCAAGGGCCAACACAGATTACCTCAGAACATTGAAAGACTGGGAGGGCAACACAGATTACCTCTGAACATTGAAAGACTGGCAAAGCCAACACAGATTACCTCTGAACATTGAAAGACTGGGCGGGGCCAACACAGATTACCTCTGAACATTGGAAGACTGGGCGGTGCCAACACAGATTACCTCTGAACATTGGAAGACTGGGCAGCCACAGATTACCTCTGAACATTGAAGACTGGGGGGGCCAACACAGATTACCTCTGAACATTGGAAGATCATGGGGTCACCACAGATTACCTCTGAACATTGGAAGACTGGGCGGGAACACAGATTACCTCTGAACATTGGAAGACTCAAGGGCCACCACAGATTACCTCTGAACATTGGAAGACTGGGCGATGCCAACACAGATTACCTCTGAACATTGAAGACTGGGAGGGGCCAACACAGATTACCTCTGAACATTGGAAGAGAGGGGGCCAACACAGATTACCTCTGAACATTGGAAGACTGGGCGGGGCCAACACAGATTACCTCAGAACATTGAAAGACTGGGAGGGCCAAACACAGATTACCTCTGAACATTGAAAGATGGGCGGTGCCAACACAGATTACCTCTTGAACATTGAAAGACTGGGCTACCACAGATTATCTCTGACAGGGGTGAAAAAAAAAACACGTTGTAAAAATCATTTCAATGTTACCTCTAGCAATTGTTCGAAGGAGTTGAAAACAACCAGAAATCAGAGAACAAATTAAGCGTCATGCTGTTTAAAATGAATACGAGTCAAGGAGTTGGAGGACATGAGTGAAATGACCTTAGTTTCCATAGATTTTACTGATGTTCTGTCCCTAGTAAACATTCATACACCCGACATACAAAGCTGTTGATGTTAAATGACAAAACATACCAGTATTATTGTACATATTGTGCTGTTGAAGTAAGTTACCATTGCCATGTACAATGTTAGATTTTTCTCGTATGTGCCCCATGCTGCAGAGAGAACACTAACAGGAGGTGTGCACCAACAGTAGAGTGCATCGTTAGGGTCTACTGAGCTGTAATATATATAAATGTGTGTATCTACCTACAATTAGCAGAATTTAGGTAATTTACTTATGGATTATTGAGCCTATCAAAACGTTTTGGTTCCTGTCGTGAGGTTTTCAAACTGAAATAGGAAACATTGTTTTATTTTAAAAACTTTTTCAGGATGGCTCAGGGCCCATCTCTGTCATATACTGTATATTATGCCACCTCTGTGAGGTAATGTCAGCTTCATGATCCTGTGTCAATCTGAGAGAAAACAAAAGTTAAATGAGACGCTAATTTCAAAGGCAAAGCATTCGCTATTGGATTCATTGTTTGACTAGGATATACCCAGCACAGGAGGTTAATATGGGTTAACGAGTATTCAATAAGCTTTGATAAATATAGATTTGAAATGAATCACTAACATTTTTCACACAAAGACTTTTAGTAATATAGTTGGCAGTCAACAAAAGAAAGATGCCTTCTAAATGATCATTATAATGAGATTCAAAGAAAGGTTAATCATTTTATCCACTCCGGAAATGTCTGTAAAAGTAACTTATATTTGTCATTTATCAATGTGAGAAAGTCCTGCCTCCCTAGTTCTGGTTTGCTAGATCTCTAAAACATCTGGACAAGCAATACCACAAGACAACACCACCCTGCTAATTGAAATAGGTGATGTCATTTTATTCAGTACAATACCACAAGACAACAACACCCCGGGACTGAAATAGGTGATGTCATTTTATTCAGTACAATACCACAAGACAACAACACCCGGGACTGAAATAGGTGATGTGTTTATTCAGTACAATACCACAAGACAACAAATTAATGGACTGAAATAGGTGATGTCATTTTATTCAGTACAATACCACAAGACAACAACAACACCCGGGACTGAAATAGGTGATGTCATTTTATTCAGTACAATACCGATAAAGACAACAACACCCGGGACTGAAATAGGTGATGTCATTTTATTCAGTACAATACCACAAGACAACAACACCACGGGACTGAAATAGGTGATGTCATTTTATTCACAGTACAATACCACAAGACAACAACAACCCGGGACTGAAATAGGTGATGTCATTTATTCATTACAACGACACCCCAGGACTGAAATAGGTGATGTCATTTTATTCATTACAACGACACCCCAGGACTGAAATAGGTGATGTCATTTATTCATTACAACGACACCCGGGACTGAAATAGGTGATGTCATTTATTCAGTACAATACCACAAGACAACAACACCCCGGGACTGAAATAGGTGATGTCATTTTTATTCATTACAACGACACCCCGGGACTGAAATAGGTGATGTCATTTTATTCATTACAATGACACCCCAGGACTGAAATAGGGTGATGTCATTTTATTCATTACAACGACAACCCGGGACTGAAATAGGTGATGTCATTTTATTCATTACAAACGACACCCCGGGACTGAAAAAGGGTGATGTCATTTTATTCATTACAGTGACACCCGGGACTGAAATAGGGTGATGTCATTTTATTCAGTACAATCATTACAAATTCAAATCATAATGTGCACATATTTAGTGGTTACATAATGCTAAGTTACTGCCACTGCTGAAGGGCATGCAGCGGTATTCTCTAATCCCGAATACATTCACCACGGCCCTACATTCTCACTGGTGGAGCCACGGTGATTCTTTCTTCATGATTTCAGACTTCAATGACATAATGAAACATTCCCACATTTCCTTGAGATCTGGAGGCATTTCATATATTTTACTGTGAAAATTATGTTAAATACTGTATACATTCATTTTAATGCTAAATTACCTTCAGAACAATTTACTTTATTTACCAATTTGTTTGCTATAGCTCAATTTTTCTTACATATGCATATGACTATTCAAGCTACAAAGGGTTTGACATTATAAACAAAAATGGGCTTCAAAGTATTTTAGACAACATTCAACTTAATTTCCCACTGTCTGTGTAGCTGGTCCTTGTGTTTTAAGTAAAACACTGGCAATTGGTATCCAATATGAGAAGTAGTAAAAAAAAAATAAATATACAGGTAAATATACCACTTCTAAACTCGCTCTAAATATATCATTTTCAATTTGCATTAGTATATATATGATTAAAAGCACTGAAGTTTATTTTTTTGCTTATCATTTTCAATCAAGAAAAGGATATTTTAGCTTCAAACACTAGATGGCAGTGCAGATATTTTTATTGTGTTTAAAAGCTCTGACCAGCCAGTATTTGTTTCAGTTCAGCTACACTGATGAGGAGCAGCTAGCGTGCTTTGAATCTGCTCAAAGCAGCCAATTAAAGATTTTACTTAATACTGTTCTTATCAGTCAGTTTACCAAACCCAATCATGCAATCTCAATTGCTCATTAATACATTCGCCAATATGAAGCATGCTAAAACCGATATTACTGTGTGCAATAGTCCTATTGTTAAAAGAAAAAAAACATTTAACAAGTAACTTGTTGAGCAATATGTACCATTGTTTATCTTTACAGCTGTTTGCTGACCTGATTGCCACTCAACTAGTTTCAATAAAGGCGTGCCCTGATGGTAACTGGCAGCCCTCTGTTGTGCTGGGTGATCTTATTAATACCCTGATTGAACTCCCTTGTTATTATTCTAGGCAATTTTGGGTTCCAAAGACATTTATTTTTTATTGTGTTGAACTGAATGTTTATGCAAAGAAAAAGAACTGGCTGCTGGTTTTGCTCCACAGAGGCAATGTTTAGTTATGTTTTGGGTAAAGCTCCTCATCATCAGAAACCACAGATCAGTCAAACATGATTGGAAGAGCGCACGACAGTCTGGCAAAACAACTTTTAGAGTTTGAGAAGTTTTTTTGCACCCAAATTTACAGATGTAATTTCAGTGCTCAGCTTTAAAGCCTGCAGGTGTAAGGAGATCCTTTGTTTAATTTGCTATCAAACCATACTCAATGTGCTGTAAAATATACAGGTAACATCAATATTCAACAACAATCAAGTGAATTACTGTTTGAGAGGTTTCTGATGGTGATGATGATGATGATGATGATGATGATGAGGATGATGGTGGTGATGATAATGATGATGATGATGGTGATGGTGATGGTGATGGTGATGAGGATGGTGATGATGAGGATGATGGTGGTGATGATAAATGATGATGATGATGGTGATGGTGATGAGGATGATGATGGTGGTGATGATGAGGATGATGGTGATGATGATGGTGGTGGTGATGGTGATTGTGATGGACGGTGATGATGATCATGATGAGGGTCAATGGGGCTCCAGAGCAGTGAAACACTTTGAAAAATAGTATATTGGAGCAAAGCTCTGGAAAGTGGAGCTGTGCAAAATTGCACACAAGCAAAACAACTGAAAATCAGCCTGTTTGTCCCTTTTGACAGTCATCACTCGACAATATATTTATTGCAGTCAGGTATGTATCTTTGCGATTAATTTTCTGATATATATTTTGAAAATATGAAAAAATGAGCCTCATAAATCCAGTGAGCATAATGTGCCAAAACCATTACAAGTCATAAACAATTGCATGAAGTCATTCTAAACAATAGCAAAAGAAATCAGCTCATTGTAACAAAATTAAATATTGTTTAGCAACTATAAATGTAGCATGCTGATTTTATGTTTGCCTCTAAATTAGCCATTGTAATTCAAAGCAACATCTGTTTTTCAGGAAACACAATTATTGTGGTTTCCTTCTGAACTCCACAGTCCTGTGTGGTGAAATCAAGTACTGTTAAAAAAGTGCAGTACCAATTTTCAGACAACGGGTGGCTTTTGTACATTAATGCTGTTTGAATGAGTGGACAAGGTCAGTGGTCATCTAATCTCAAAATAGGAGTGTCTCATGAATTGCACAAATACCTGCAAACATATTGGTTTTATTTTCAAAGGAGATCCACTGGAGGATGGCATTATTTCAACTGTTTTTTTCTGCACCTGTTTTCCCACTGATTCAGTATTTTCTAAAGCTGCGGAAAACACGGCGGGACTCTATCCACTAGTTTGGTTCATTAGTTATTCTGACGGTTTCTTTTGGTGGAAAAATGTCTATTTTCTAATGATGAAAGTGGTGGATAATGTAAACTTCTACCAGTTAGCTTTTCCACCTGCTGCAAGTACTGTCAATACGACTATCCGCCAGTAAAAAAAACAGCAAGTCAGACCCCAGCATTCAACGTGGATCCTTTATTTATTTATTTTTATATAGCGCCTTTCATAATGGACCACAAAACACTTTACAGAGGTAGGCTGTGAACTGTGCATTATATGCAGAGTCACTTACAATAGACTGATTTAACATCTCATCCACAGGATGGAGCACAAGGAGGTTAAGCAACTTGCTCAGGGTCACAGTGGTCAGTCAGTGGCAGAGGGTGGGATTTGAACCGGTGACCTTCTGGTTAAAAGCCCTGAACGAAACCTGATGCCAA
The DNA here is from genome assembly GCA_036884735.1 of Huso huso. Lineage (NCBI taxonomy): Eukaryota > Metazoa > Chordata > Actinopteri > Acipenseriformes > Acipenseridae > Huso > Huso huso. The sequence goes on from JAHFZB010000342.1 coordinate 55,866, forward strand.
TATTGCTATGTGTGCCATGTCTGCCGCTGTTCTTGTACCAAATTCGTTTTGGGCGGGATAAATGGTGATGTAGAGAGGTTCCCTCTGTTTGTATTAACTTGAAAATGAGTAGCCCGAGGCAATTTATCCTGAAATACCCCAGTTATTACATTTGTGCATATTAGCGAATAAGAAGTTGGCTGAATAACAAAATCAACTTCAGCATCGCTAACTTGATGTCGTCACGTTAAGACATATGCTTTTAAATAAAATGACCAAACCATCCACCGAATAGAAACATGGTATTTGAGTAGAATTGTACACAGCTTTTTAGTTTTAGTTTGCTAGGATTTATAATTGAGTGTTTAGTTATGGATGAACATACAATAAATACAATACATTCCTTTAAAGTAAGTTAGCTTTCATTTCTCTTCAGTTTAACAATACAGTATTCACTATATCGATGCATATCTGCTCTTGCTGCACCATTTTGTTCAGCACTGTTCATTTTTTTTGCGCATATTTATGATTGGGAATATTTTGATATTATTTGCTTGTTGCAATATTGACTTAACAATTAAACATTACTTAGCCCACTTTAGTACTGGGCTGTTTTCTTGTCTTTCTACAAAACATGCAGTTATCTTAAAAAGAAAAGACATTGCAATTCAACAGGACTTTAAATGCTGAAGGCAACCCACCCTATCTGATTTGTTTTAACCCAAACTAGAGAGTTTAAAGGCGCTCCTGTGGGCCCCTCAACTTGTATTGTCCACTTCAGTAGTGGGATTCAAACCATGTTTGTAGCAGGTTTTACAGCACTTCCTTGATAGAGTACTGTAGATAACCCACTGCACTCATGCCAGGTGTGCTTGCACAAGCTCAATAGAGCAGAACCACTGTGCAAAAGAGCCAGGGTGTGCTTCAACAAGCTCAATAGAGCAGAACCACTATGCAAAAAGCCAGGTGTGCTGTTTCAAGCTCAGTAGGCAGAACCACTGTGCAAAGAGCCAGGTGTGCTCGCACAAGCTCAGTAGAGCAGAACCACTGTGCAAGAGCCAGGTGTGTGTTTTGCTAAATAGAGCAGAACCACTGTGCAAAAGAGCCAGGTGGTGTTGCAACAAGCTCAGTAGAGCAGAACCACTGTGCAAAAGAGTCAGGGCTTCAACAAGCTCAATAGAGCAGAACCGCTATGCAAAAGAGCCAGGTGTGCTTGCACAAGCTAATAGAGCAGAACCGCTATGCAAAAGAGCCAGGCGTGCTTGCACAAGCTCAATAGAGCAGATCCGCTATGCAAAAGAGCCAGGTGTGCTTTGGCAAGCTCAGTAGAGTTGAGGAACCACTGCAGCAAAAAAGAGTCAGGTGTGCTTGCATGAGCTGGTACAGCTGGCATTTGTTCCTTCATGTGCATTACCTTTTTTTACACCTCAGGGGTCAGTGTTGCACCGACTGTGCCCTTTGCCCGCACTCACATGGCTTTTTACTAGGTGACCAAACATATTTATTTTTCAGTTGGCATGTTCTCTTTAGAAGCGTTTCATGTTGATCCAACAATAAGTATTTTTTACAAATTCTCTTTGAATACATTTACAATTTGAACTCTTTCTTTGTGCAAATTCCCAGTGAGGCGGTTCTGTCTAGTCTCATCCGGAGAAGTCATAACTGATTCATGGTCAGCTTCAGTGGCAATCTGCAAGTCCGGTTTAAGGTCTTCTGAATGCACTGTGAAGCCATTAGCATAAGCTTCCACGCTTTTGGACGTGAAATAGTCTGCTGGAAAAGTCACTTGAAAGCCATTGGCAATGAAATAAAGTGCAGCAGGGTTATAGTGGCAGAAGGACAGCTGCAGAAACCTTTGCTGAAGGAAATGGAAGATTGAGGCAAGTTGTTTATTTCCTGTGTATTTGTTTGCAGATGGTCCTGGATGCAATGAAGAGGTGAAGGGTAATGCAGCGAGGTCTTTTGTTTTGCATATGGTCCTGATGCAATGAAGAGGTGAAGGTAATGCAGCGAGGTCTTTTGTTTTGCATATGGTCCTGGATGCAATGAAGAGGTGAAGGTAATGCAGCGAGGTCTTTTGTTTTTTTGCAGATGGTCCTGGATGCAATGAAGACACAATGAGTGAGTTGCCCTGAAGTCTCCTCTGCACAGCTGTGACTAATTTAATCCTACACTTGTGAATGAACTATTGATAGCAGTCAAGAGATCATGTAGCTGAAAAAGCCTTAGTTTTATAATTGTTTTTTTTTTGTAATTCATTACTATATGCAATAAAGGCTGTGTGGTCCAGTGGTTAAAGAAAGGGGCTTGTAACTAGGAGGTCCCTGGTTCAAATCCCACCTCAGCCACTGACTCATTGTGTGACCCTGAGCAAGTCACTTAACCTCCTTGTGCTCCGTCTTTTGGTGAGACGTATTTGTAAGTGACTCTGCAGCTGATGCATAGTTCATTAACACCCCTAGTCTCTGTAAGTCGCCTTGGATAAAGGCGTCTGCTAAATAAACAAATAATAATAATAAAGTAGCACAGAAAGATTTAAGTTTCACCCATATTTTCTTAATAAATTATTTTTATTAATTGAAAAAGTGATGGTTGGTTTTGCATTCACATTACATTTTCATGTATTGTAGCTATTGAAATAAAAAACTTTTTACCAAAATAATATTTCGCTTGAAATGCACAGTGCATAAGGTTGACAGATTTTAATAAGGACATTGTATGCTATTTAATTAACTACTAACTTTAACTAAAGCTATTAATGACTGCAATTCAGATCTGATTTCCCATATCTTGTGTTCTGTGCATAATAAATAAAAAAAGTGCTGTGACCGAGCTGTTGTTGAGTGGCATGTGGTGGTGACCCTCAGTGACCAGAAACAGAAACCAAACCAGGCGAATGGCGGTGTGGTGAAACTGAGCGCTAATGGCGCTCAGCTATTTTTTATAAATAATAATACAAAAAAAGATTTAAAACAAACAACAAAACAGAAAAGGCGTTGGCCAAACAAACAAGTATCGCGGCTGGCTTTTTAGCCAGCACGCTCATAGCAATTGTTTTGGTTCTTAAATCTCAGCAGCCCGCGGCTCTCCTCTGACCTCTTCCGCTTTAGCGCGGACAGCTGGAGTCTTTTATATTCTGGCCGAGGGTTAGCTTAGCTGTTAATTATATTAACCCCTCAGCCACAGTTCGCATAATGAAGTTTAGGATGCAGACTGTCAGCTAGTTAAGCCGAATCAGTAGCTGATCAGTCACGATCCTCACAAGGTTTTAAAATACAAAAAACAATAACAGATACCTTGATTGCTTCGCCTAATATAAACATAAATCAAATAATATAAATAAATAATACACAAAGTGGGACTCCGCCACAAGTGCATAATGCATTACCTTCCTGCACAAAATACACAGGCAAAATTCATTTTGCAACCAATTCATTTGCCATCCCTAATCTCCAAGGCTGTGAAAAACTCCAGTATGAACAATGCCCTGGTGGTTAGCTTTTTCAATACAGAAGAGGTTCCTAGGTTAATGGTATGTTGTTCAAACTTGTGTTCAGTCAATGTAGTACAATATAAAGTTAATCTTCAGGGGACTCTGTATGCCAAATCTTAGGATAATTTGTTTGTCAAGGCATGTTGAAAAAAACTATCTCAGTTGTTTAAAATAAAGTGTATTCATTTTCAGCCTTACAGAAATGCATATCTTCATGCCTGTTTGTGACCACACTTAGCAGAGCATATATTATATTGTATACCTTCCTATTTTAAATTACAATAAAAATCAGATTAAACACATTTTGCCCAAAATGAAATATTTTAAATTTTAACGGTCTTTGGAAAAGCTAGCTACTATGCCAATAGCCTAAATATATGGAATAGCACTGCCAGTAAATGTGCTATTGTCCTCTTTATAGAGCTCAAGACAGCCATACCATTTCCTTTTAAAGCAATCCAATTCTGGAACTCTCTATATTTTGACAAATAGAAATCAGATCTAATACAATTTTGGCTTTTGAATCAAAATGTGTTAAAGCCTCAGATTACAGCTTGTCAAACGAGTAGCATTTGTGCTGTGGTCTTGTGGGCAGGTATTAATAAGCTTGAAAAATGGAAACCTGATGAGTTCCATCTCTTTTCCACAGATTTTTTTTTTTACCCACTGGGATATGCAGCTATAGTGCTTGTTTGAATTATTTTACCACACTTTCCATGTGATTAAATGCATGAATAAAAAAGAGACCTGGTTCAGCATGAGGGACAAGAGTAACATGCACTTTTATCTTTCCAAGCAGGGCTTTCTGCAAAGGTTTAATCTTAACAGGCGTGAATATTTCAATATATTGGCCATGTTAGAAACAAATAGATCTCAGAAGTGCAGAAATCCAGAATGCATTTATATGGTTCTATATTTTGTCCCATTTTATAAGCCAAAACAAATATAAATTATGTGATTATACAATTTCCTTTAATCTTGACAGCTTGAAAACGTTTTATTTTAGACATTAACCAAAATCGAAAAGTTTTTAGGACTTTTCCTCACTCATTCACAATTTTAGTCATTGAACTAAACTGTAAAGCCATAAATATAAAGCACCAAAATGTTTGGCGAATCACACCCATAAAACCTTATTTTGCTCCAGAAATGTTGGCGACCTGTTGCAATATATTATTATTATTATTATTATGTATTTTTTTTATATGACAAATATAAAGTATGTATTGTTAATGGAATTTGATATTCATGTCAAATGTTTGCGTTTTGTTTTCATACGGAAAACACATAATAAAAGGTTTGCAAATATTTATGGGTCTTCAGCATACTGTACCATTGAGGCTGTAATTCACTTTTTTATAGTAGAGTGGTAAGCATACTGATTACAATACAGTCAACACTTGGATATCCGTTACTCAGATACCGCCAGCGTGTTTTACCACCATTGTATTAGGAATAAAAATCAATCCTATTATATATTTTCAGAAACAAATTAATACTTAGTCTGCCACACGCGATTTCCGACTCCATCACCAGTTTTCTGATACAATGTTACAATTAATCTGAATATCCGTCACAGCCCGATTCTTAACCGGGACCTGAAGGCTGTATCTCATTATAGTTCCATAAAACGGACCTGTTACACGAGCATGGATTGATGCAAATAGACTATGCAAATAGTTCATGTTAATGGGATTCATTTACCTTCAATGACTTGTGGACTTGCTTATAGGTGCGCCATGTGGATTCAAATAGGAGATCGTATATTTAATTTTGTTTTTTAAACTCATTGTCAATTATTTTTGTTGTTCTCAAAGCCAGTTTTAATCCAACTAATGACTACATTAAAAATGGTTTAAAATGCAACGATTCTAGGCACACATGTAATTATTAGAAGTTATGAAATCTACAAAAAATACCAAAGAGGGAATACTGAAGTTGCAAAGGTACTTGGGGTACTGTCAGTATTATAACCTAAATGACTTGAATAGTCAGTGATATGTGGAAACTGAATGTTAAGTGATTTATCAGAATGGTTAAAGACGATCAATGAGGCCGGAGTCATAGCAACATGCTGCAAGCTGACTTTGATCTGTGGAACGTTTGGATAGAAGAACACGGTAATAAATAAAGCATACTTGCTGGAACTAAAAAAAGCATAAACAATTAGAGATTGCTATTTTGTACTTATTCTGTGAAGCATTTCGCCCAATTAAAACATTCTTCACCCAGCAAAATGAAAAGCTAGAACATCTTACTATTTAATCAACAATAAGACCAGAGTGAGTTTCTAACAACTCTCCATAGGTCCTTTACCCACTACAATATCTTAAAGCACATACAACCAACAAAACGGCCCCTAAATCTCACTGAATATGTATTGCCATTACTTGGTTAGTTCTCAGTTTTTCTTATGCTAAGCATGAATTAGATTTTAAAAGGTATTTTTTTTCAAAGCTATTTGAAAAAAAAAAAAGGTATCAATCACTGTTTACAAATATTTCAATGCTATGCTTTTGTGTTCCCCCTGTTCTTTCTTGAAGGAACATTTTCCATGAAACGAAAGTAATGGAATGCAAAGCCAAACCCCACGGCATCTGGGAGTTTGAGTTTTCAGTATCGGAAGATGACATCTACAAAGGATGGCAACACCAGATTAGGCAAGGTTTATTGGCATAGTTTTGTTAGTTTTATGTCCCTTTAAAATAAGTTATTGTTGCTTTAGAGAAACTTGCAGTTAGCCAATTACATTACCAATAGTATCTTGTGTCTAGAAAGGTGGTGATGTCATCCCTTCTTAATTGAGTAGTCTTGTGTCTAGAAGGGTGGTGAGGCCAGGTGATGATGTCATCTTGGAGGGCGGTTGTCAGCCACTGGGCTACCTATCCTGTCAGAGGATGCTGGGATAACGTGGTAGGGAGTAATTGACCCACTCATTTATTCATTCAGTGCTTGACTCATTAATGTTTGTTCTTTTTATATTTTAATGATGACACAAGTCATATCTTTCTTTGAGCTTGCTAATTGATCATAATAATTTACCACAACGTGCCAGTAGAGAAAAAAAGAATACCCCCTGGTAATAATGCTTTTGATACAACAAAGCTATTGAGTGATTGAGTGCTGCACATGTCTGTTTTGAAAAGTAGTATTATCCATTTTGGGATATAGTGTAACGAATGGTTTCTTATTTAGATTGATTAGGGATTTAAATGTATTGTTTTTATTACCTGCCTTGCATAAATGTATGTGTACAGGGACCCTATCTTCTGATATAGTGTCTTCATGTCAGCACTGTTGGTGAGCAGGAGGACATTTTGTCAGGCTGGTATACCATTCCAGGGAAACGACAGTTGCAAGATGTTCTGAAATCTGCTGTTTTTATTTGCTGAGTGGCCTCTTTGATTCACAATATCGCATGTTACTGTTGTCTTGGATACATGGTATTACTGACCATGAGTATTTAAGGAAATCCTGGCTACAAAGAAACAAGGCTCTCCCAAAAGATTTATTAACAGAATAATATGGCCAAAAAATGTTAGGGCACACAATATACCTGGGCTTAAAGATTTTCATTATATCATGTTAGTCAATATATAAATATTCTTTCTTATGAGAGGCAAATTTTGAATATTACTGTAGAAATATACCACCGAAGTTTCTAAACCTCCAAGGTAAAAAGTGCTAGCTTAGCAAACTCTCAGCAGCTAACACGTGTTTGTTTTCCTGGCAAGTAATGTAGTTGTGGCAAATGCTGCAATTTGAAATGTAACTCTTTCATGTCGAGTGTTACATGCCTTCAATGCATAAGACTGACATGGCTAAGCTGGAGCAGTTCCCTTATGCCACTGAAAGCGTTTGTCATGCGATGGCAGGAACAGAACTGTGGTTTCTGTCAACAAGAACCTCTGTATAGCGGAGCATGGGCGGTGCCACCACAGTTCACTGTGTGGCACCGATGAGTTTTCAGAGAAGACTTTTCTATCACGCAGAAATTTAGAACTAGTTTTCAAATTCAGTTCAGTCCAAATAATAACATGGTATTATTACAATTGTATTTAAATATTGCAAAGATGATTTAAACCATAAAGATTTCACCTGCATTGGCAAGAAAACTTCTTTTCATAGCCAATATTTCGATACTTCCACAT